>JAQJVL010005308.1:0-36402 GCA_035578905.1 Stictocephala bisonia | reverse complement strand
AATTACCTCTGAGCTATCTGTAAACTCGACGCACTGATTAACACTGTAAACAACTACAGAACTGACCTACACCACACTGCACCAGAACATACACTACAACTAGCGAACCGTATATATGCACCGAAACATACAAACATATACTACTGCCAGGCTAATAAAAGTTTGTATAGGTCGTAAAGAAAGCTCATATAGACAGCTGAAGAATGGTCTGGCACAGGGATCCGTACTTGCTTCAATTTTATCTAACGTGTATACTGCTGACATCCCAATCATCAAGTCAAGAAAGTTTATATATGCAGACGATGTTGTTTTAGTTTTATCAACATAAAGACTTCACAGCTACTGTTTTAACCCATCAAAAATCGAAGAAGCCTGGTTCTACCTAAGTATCGACTGGCTAATCGAAAATTAAACATCTTTTTAAATGGTGTAAAAGTCTACTACACTGGGAGTAAACGTCATATCAATCGCCGACGCTTCAAAGCCAGATGGCTGCTGCGAAGAAACTGAAGATTCAAAAAACAGCAGCTAAAATTGAAACCAGGGCAAATGTACTACATCATATTGCTGGAACAACTTGGGGAGTCAACGCACACGTCCTGAGTACTACTGTTTTATTCAGCTACAGTGCTCCCGTATGGCTAAATAGCGAGCACACATACAAAAGCGAACACACATAGAGTGCCACTAATAGCTTAATAGAGCCATGAAAGCTATTAGTGGCACTCTTGTGGAAACCCGACAGCCATGGCTCCCAGTGCAATGCAGATATAGCTCCTCCAGAAATAAGACGTCAGGAGGCATATAAGATCTTGAAATTCTTATTGAATTCTTTCCCCGCACCTCCCCATTGCCCAGGATCTCCCACGTTATAACGGTCTCTTAAAATCTCGAAACCCCCCTTTTACGTATTGCTTTTCAGTTGAGCAGACCCAATTTATCACCCAATACTAGCTGGGCCAGTTATTGATGGACGAAATAAGTTCCTTATTAACGATCCGTCAATACCTGTAGGTGGGATGAACCTTCCTCGTAGGGAGTGGACATTATTGAATCGGTTCCGAACTGGAGTGGGCAGATGTAACTACTTAAAAATACAAATGGGGATTGACAGTACATCAGTCATGTGATTGCAGGGAGTCTACCCAAACAATGGATCACAAAGTGTCAGTGCGCCACTTGCGCTGTTCTACGGAGGGATTAGCTAGCATAAATAGAATCAGTGAGGCAGGTCTTAAAATGGCTTGATGACTTTGTGACAGGAGAGTTTTTGTTATTTATTTATTTTTTTAAATTTTTTACTATAGTGTAATGAATCTTTGACTTTTTGTTCTAGAATAAAAACTCAGCTTTTACATAATTTTTAAATATTAAACAAAATTATAGCTGACAAAAAACATACGATGTATACTGTATATAACCTAAAAGTCCATTTACTCACCATTTTTTAAGTTTAGCTTTTTTAACTCGTGCCAGTGAATGAGTACTACTACAGTCATAAAGCTTACTAGTATTACTGTGTGGTAAACAACTTTAACGGTGTTAATGAACATTACAAATAATGAAAAAGAAAAGATTAGAGTAAACTGTAAAAAAAACAAAAAAAAACACTCAATGGTAACAAAAAGAAGTGTAAAGTTATCATCTTGACAACACAAATTGAACAAAGAGGACATCAATCTCATTGTGTCCCTTGTCCGTCTCACACGACCGCGCCTCGACTGGTGACAAGGCTCACTACGTAGGCTACGCAACCTGATTCTTAATATAATACATTTTATTAAAAATGAAAACATTTGTTTTGTGCTTTACTGGTAGCATTTTAAATTAACCATCACATAAATATGAAACTATATAAATATCTAAAATTGAGTCCCCAATGTTACTTTGATTTCGTATGAAGATTGGTTTCACAGAATTTATCATTAGTATTTAAAAGCTAGTGTTAAATAAACCTTACAATAGTACACTTGGGTAGGTTATCGGAACTTTTGTCTTTTTTTACAATTGGATAATTATGCTGCAAAGTATATAATAGGGCAGAAAGAATTGTTGGACGCTTCCTAACAATTCGTAAAGAAACCCTAGGCCCTTACAAAAAATGGCATTTGCAATCCAACCTTTTTCAAGTAGAAAAATTAAATCAAGACATAACCAATTAGTTTGGTATTCTGGCTTATTCTAAAAACAATATGAATATTGTAGTCTACATTCTTAACCTGAAAACAAGCACAAAACGCCACAAACAAACAAATATGAACATTAATTAATAATTTATACACCCAAGAAAAACACAACAAATTCCTTACGATACACCATTATTATATTTACAAAACTGTTGACAGTGACATTAATATGTTAATTGATACCATATGAAATTACTACGACAGTATTAGCAAAAATACAATGTTTATTTTAGTAGGTGACATAAATAGCTTATTAAAAATTAAATCTGGTGTGGCTGAACTTTCACAATGTATAGACAAGCCGACCGGGGTGACTGAAAAACAGTTTATCCAGTATCGATCACGTGTTTGTCCGGGTACCGGGACGCGAATTTACAAACCCTAAGTAGTTTTCTGCACTCGCTCAGTACGAATCTACCGAAGCGTGGCGAAGATGCCTGAACTCTGGCGGGCCCGCGTATCACAGCTACAATACCCAAGATTATTTCTATCTATTGCATAATTTTGAAAAATTCCAACACGTGCATAATGTTCACATGTTTTGGAAAATTAATAAATGTGTGACTAAATATTATATTCCTTGTTTAAGTTGAATAAAATTGTTGTGTGGGAAAAGCCCAAAAAAATGATAGTTGTTTTATTTAACTTAAAACAGAGACAACATTTACAGTAACGCACTTCCTACACTTTCAAAACATGTAAATACACAACTATTTGTAACCTAAATCGGAGTCATTATCAGGCAGTCAATGAGTGATTATCGTCTTGTGTTCGGCTTATTAGTAGCTAACTAACGTGTTTAAGTTTGTTACTGTAAAGTGAAGTGTACATTTACGCTTGGTTTTAAAAACCTTTTCCTGCCTATAAACGTGTTCTGTATTAATTAATTAGTTAAATTTGTAATCTTATTAAATAAACTGTGTAAATTTTGCGTATTAAAAAATGGATGATAATTGCAAGACATGTGACAGGGAAAGTATCTCAGATAAAGGATGCTTTTAAATATTCTGACTGAAATAGTATATTTCATTAACTTGTCTTTCTACAAACACATGGTGACCTTAATACAAAGTCAGTTTACGGGAAAACTGGAAGTGTGGCGAGTGTGCGTCAACAAACAGTCAAGTGAGCGGTGACCTCGACCATCCTAGAGGCAAATTAGTGAGTTCCGAAATCAATCAAACGAAAAACTAGATAGAATTCAGAAGCACATCACCACTGTTGTAAAAGATGTTAGTGAACTGAAGACCCAAATCGGTGATGTGAATGTTAATTGTGAAAAAAAAATGCTAAAGTCGTCATTCACCTAGTAGAGGGGGAATAAAAGAATGAACAAAGAGTTAAGTAATTTATCACAAGAAATTGCCGATATACAGCAGCATAGCCGGAAAATAACATATAATCTCCGGAATGCCAACGACGAAAAATGAGAATGTCTTAGCAATACTCAAAGTCAAACTCTTTATTTCGTTGACAATTTTATTTCAATTGCATGAAACATGTCAAATATATCTACAAATAAAATACAAACTCAAACTTTTTATTCAGCCAAATCAACAATACAATTGCATTAGCTAAGTCTTATGTCTATCAAAAAGTGTACAAAATCAACTCTTATATATGGAAATTAAGAATTTAATGCATGTAAATAAAAAAATAATTTATGATTTCCAAAAAAATAAAACACATCTTAAACTAACTAGTTACATTTTTCCGATAGAAATTCTCGGACGCTGTAACAAGCAGGATTTATTTAATTAGTATTAAAATAATCAATATTGTATAAGATAATCAAAGACCTTGCAAGACTTCCGTTTCGAGCGGTATGACATCTTGCGGCCCACAGACCCCCAGCAAGACAATAGGACTCTAACTCACCATCGATTGTTGTTTGTTTCATCTCTCGAAGTGCGAAAGCTCATTGAAGAAGGCAGAGGAGGAAGCTGTTTGGCTAAGGAACTGCAAGCTTCGTTTCCAAAAATGGGACATTTACACCCCATACTCGTGCTGTATCAATGGAGCGAGGCGTTTCATGCGAGAAGGAAAGCTGGCAGCGTGAGGACCAGTGAAGACGAGTCTGGCTAAGAAGACACCATCAAGAAGACTCTTCCGCATCACACATCTGGATTCCCTCCTAGAGCTAAATGTCGGCGCTTTGGAACCATCAAGTCCACCCGCAGCATCCACAGCCAACCGTGGATCTTACCCTGACTGTATCTCACAGCAGTAGAATGATTAATTTGAACTAGTAGGTAGGCAAATTATATTATCTAGTATCTAATTTCACTAATTGATTAATTAACAAATTAATTTACTTATTGTTATTAAATTATTGTTTAAGATTGGAATTTTCTTTTTCGTCATTAAATACACAAATTATAATAAAGTTGACACAGCTTAAAATTTAATTTACATGTTAATTCACAAGCCTATCTGTGCTAAGTGAACATATAATGATCGGTACCAGAGTTATTTCTCTAGATTTATTATTATTATTTTTAAATATATTTTCACTCTAATCTTTTCTATTTATGATCTCTAAACATAATTTTTTAATCACTTGACACCACTGGTGTTCACAAATCTTCTTTTTCTCTCTCAAAAACAATACTCTCGTATTAAAATTATCACTTATGTAAGGAGGTAACGTAATTCCATAAAGAATGTATAAGAATCTTCTTACAAAGTAAAATAATTTAATGCGAATACCTAATTTCCATTTTATTTCTTTCTATCATTATTCATTTTTTTCTTTCTCTATGACTGGTTTTTCCATTAGTAATGATAACATATAAGTAAGTAATAAATAAAATAATAAACAGTTAATAAAATTTTATCTTATTTTTTACCAACAATATTTTGGTAGTAATTAGAGAAAATATCAAAATATTGTTGGTAGCAGCCTACAGACCACTTCACACCGACATGATGAATTTTGGACCTAATTACTGAATGACTTAGTAAATACGCAAACCGTCATAACACCTCTATATCATGGGTGACCTAAATATAGACCTCTCAAGCCACACCTTTGCTGCTCAAAAACTTGTCTCCACGATGGCTTCTTTTGGCCTATTCAATATTGTTGAGGGCTATACTAGGGAAGCGCAGGGATCGCAGAGACTCATTGACCATGTATTTACTAATGGAGGTAATGTTGAATGCTCAGTGACACTTTCTGTTTGTCTGATCACTGATCATTTAAGCAGTAAAGTTAAATTTTAATATTTCGCTTTTAAGAATTTTGTAAAAGGTGATGAGCCAGTGATCAATAGTAGTACAATTCGGCCCTAATCACACCCAGCCACATTCAAAATCCAAATTAATCAACGCAAGTACACTATTAATCACAACATGGCATTGAACTTTCAGTTTAAGGTATTAGTTAGCCTTGGCAATTGAGTCTAAAGACAAAGCATAAAGTGGAAAACCTGTAGCATGGTCTAGCCTTATTAACTAAGAGCCATGTGCAGACACTAGTAGATTAATACATTAAAAAAATGTATTGAAAAAGTAAGCCAAGAAATTGTAAACATTTGATTTACAACTTTTTAACTAGCAATTAAAATTGTATGTTTTAAATTGTCATTAATGATATAGGCATACAAATCACAAAATAAACATGAGTTATAATGTAATAGAAAATATGAATCATTATTCGATACAGGTATAGAATAACCAGTAAGTGATTAAGGAAAGTTTGTAAATATAATAATGATGAATTGATGTTTTACATGTGTCAACTTTAAACATGCCCAAAGCAGTATCAATAAATGTATAGATACAATTGAAACTCAACTCACAAGCCATATATAGGTATACATAAATGAATACTTGGAAAACAAATGATGATTAATCATGGGCATGTTCAGGTTTTTGTAAATAATTTTTCACTCACATTTAATTGTGTATTGAATTAAACCATTGTTATACAAATAACCAATAATTAACCCATGTTAATGCAACTATTTAATATAGAGAAGTAATCAAAGGTGATATGTTCAGGTAAGATGATCCTTGCCCTGAAACCAATTGACCAACTGCTGTATGGACCTCAGTGACACTAATGATACCGTTGTGGACAAACCCAAAGAGGTGACAGAGTTTGTGACTCAAACAGTGTAAAGAGTGTACGTGACCATAAGGTAACTGAAAAAAACAGCTTCATTAATGAGAAGCACTACAATAGTAAGTTAAGTGAAAAAATTTAACAATATTTTACTGAAACATAATTTTCCCGAAAACTTAAAACTCAATATTCAGGGAAGAGTGAACTTTGAATTAATTATTTTATGCATTGTTAAAAAATGTTAGTATGACAAACAAAGTTGTAAATAACGAATTATCACGTTGACTATTTGCTTCATTAATAAGATATTAGAAACATGATCAAGAATAAATATTTTAGAACTTTGAACATTATGAAATTTGTTTTAAACATCATTTACAAAAAATTTAAACATGGATTACAGCAATCATGTTTTCCATGTGAAATATTTTTAGTAAAATAATTTGTATTTCACCATTGATTAATGGTACACCAAGTAAGATACAATCTGGTCGAATCATAATCACAAATGACAGAATAACTCAAATAACTTTACAACTGAAAAGTGTTGATGTATGATTAAACCAAAGTGTTTACTATCTGTAACACTGTCAAAATAATTTAAATACTAATTGAAGAGTTAAATATTTGCTTTTTAAAACCTTGTGAATATATTTTAAACTGTATTTAAATGAAAATTTAATTTTTGTGTATTGTTTGAAATACTGTGTTTATTATTAAATCATTGTACTTCCATAGATAATGTAATAATGGTATGAATAACAAATAAATGTTCAACCATTTGAATGATGCAAAATAACAATTGTACATGTAAACAACTCTCATACATTTTTAATCAGTATTTCAAGACTTGATATAAGAATTAAGATAGTAATGAAAATTTTTTTGAAGTCATGTGGAAAGAAAATTTGTTACTACATACAAGAATAGTTTAATATTAATGACAACATAATACTGCATTAATGACAAAAGATTCATTAAGAGAATGTTTTGTTACTAATTAATAACAAACAATTTCAAATTGTTCTTCTATAGATGAAAAATAATAATGTAGGTATAATTGTTGAATGAGAATCCAGAATTTTATTTGGTATATTAATAGAAAGATTTAGTCTTTCTAGATCATATCAATGTTGTAAAACTAAAACATATCTTAACAGTAACCGACAATTTAGGCGGAAACTTGTAAAAAATTTAGATATTTTTGACTCGCGCTAAAAAGCACATTGCTTTTAAAATCGGTTTAGCTGTAACAGGACCAACCTAATGACGATAAAATTAATTAAAATTTAATAAAATACAAATTATTTTATGAGGAAATAGGTGCATTTGATTAGAACATTCAAATAATATTGCGGTAATTATAACAAATTACTAACCAAACACATATATGAGGAATTAATAAGCAAAATTATTCATAGGAAGTCATCCGAGACGCCAGAAGTAAACTATATTTCAAACAAAGCCGTGAGACACAAGTCGAGACCTGTTCAGTTTATGCGTCCCGGACTAGTCCATTCAAGGGTGATTGACAAGTGACAAAGCGACAGTACGCCCAAGCTAAATAAAAGACATTGTATAGTTGACAATATGGGCAACCCAGGTGGCAGCATATATCAGACCACACCCAGAGCACATGTACAACCGAAAGTCCCCAACCCAAAATTCTTGTCCCATACAGAGACACACACAAAGGACGCCACACTCAGTCCACTCCTCTCCATCAAGAGCCGTGAGCACAAGTTCTATATCACCAGCGGTTGGTCCGACTGACTTCGAACCCGGTTATATTGGTGAAGATGTCTAAAATAAATATCATTTTTTAATTGTTTAATTCAATTATTTAAATAGCTACACGGTAATCTAAATCGAACCACCATCTCATCTTTTAATAACATGAACTTCAAGTCCAACGAGATCTTCATCATCACATGAAGAAAAGCTAAGATAAGTTCTAGTTAATTAACTTAAGTTTAAATAATCTTTTAAATAAAACATTGTACCAATTAACTAATACATTATGTTTGATCAATATTAAAATGTCTAAATAAATTTAAAAATGTAGTTAAGAAATTAGCTTTTTCATTAAGAAAAATCTAGAGTTTTATTCATGTAAAGTATACAGCCTCACCGAATTTAACCCATAAAAAAATATAATCGAAACCTGAGAATTCAAAAAAAATTAATTGAGCAATAATATACCAAATAAACAAAAAACTAACTCTAATGTAACTCATCACGATAAATGGAGATTGTAAACTCCTATACATCTTTTTTCAAAAAACCCTTCTCTATAATGGGACAATGCGCTCTCTAACAATAAACTTCCCAATGACCTTAAGCTGAACCAATTAGACAAATATCAGGAAAAAGCTTAAATATGTTTTACAAGAGGGACTACTACAAATCGTCCCGGAGTTTCTTAGCTGGTGGAGTAGCCTAGTTTTGTTTTAAAGACCTAAAATTAATACTGTAATTAGTCTTTGGATGAAGTAGCCGTGCTATTTATTCAGCACCTAGTCTTGCATGACAAGGATAGTTTAATCATTTACCAGTTGCACTTTTAAAGTACCTCTTAGCGTACTTACCAATTGGCAATGTATATTTGTTAAGTTCTTGCTGAAAAAAAAATGAAATGAAATAAAAACTAAAAGTGGTTTTTTATTCCGGCCAATAATGTCGTGGATTTTATTTGTAAGACTAAAAAGGTTGTCATTAATATGTTTATCATTTCTGAAGCCAAACTGGTTTTTAAAAAGAAAGTTTCCATTTTTTAAATATATAGCGACCAGTTCTTTTACACACTTCACGAGTATCTTAGCTAGAGCGTTGGCTAGAGTTATCGGTCTGTAACAGACACATAAATGTTTAGGCCCATTTTTAAAGATTGGGATGACTTTACCTATTTTGAACTAATCTGGATAGATTCCTTGCATGATACTACTGTTAATTATGTGTCTAACAGGAATTTTTAGCTTTTGGAAATTCTTCTTAAAAATACTAGAGGGTATGCCATCCACACCCGGTGCAGAACCGCCTTTAACGCCATTATAAATCTTTCTAAATCATTCTCAGTGATAGGAACCAGCTGGAAGAAGGAGTCCACCCTATGATCTACATCCCTGACCACCTCATCGACCACAGGGGGGATCGCACTAGCAAGCTTAGCACCGACACCCACATAATACTCATTAAAAAGGTCAGCAACCTCCACACTGTCCTTCGGCGCAAAATTCTCAATTGGAAACCTATCCTTCTTTTTCCCTTTCCCAGTAATTTCACTTATTTGTTTCCAAAGTTTTTTACTATTATCTTTACAGTTATAAATTTGTTCTCTATAGTAATTTTCCTTTGTAGATTTAATTAGACGATTCAATGTATTTCTATGTTGTATGAACTGATTTTTCAGTACTACGTTGAATGGTTGTTTTTTTAACTGCCTACTTAACTTGTCTCGCTGCCTGATTGATTTAAGAAGACCGGAAGTGATCCATGGTTTAATTTTGATTTCATTCGAAGCAAATTTTCTTTTTTTAGTTGATTTCATTATAATATTGTGAATTGATTCAATAAATACTTCACAACATTCGTTAACTCCCGTCAGTGTAGTAACTAGCAACCAGTCAAAATCGGAAATGAGCTCACTAGCTCGGGTCTCATCTACGAACGAAGTTGCTTGTCTAATATTTTATAGTGGAAATTTTTTGTTAGTTTCATACCCTCCAACAATAAAGAAATGATCTGTTAGTTCCGATTTAATAATAGCTGACTTAACTCTACTTAAATTTGCAATATTAATGAACAAATGATGAATGCAACTCTGCGAGTGTGCTGTAACCCTAGTTGGACCGTTAATACAGCTAGTAAAACCAGCCCCATAAAGAACATCTAGACAATGTTGAGATAACGCGTCTTGAGTTTCTGGCAATATACAACAATTTATGTCCCCAACAATCCAGTGTGTCGGTCCTTAGAAATGTTATCGCAATATGACTCAAGGCCATCGATGAACAACTCAAGGTTCCGGTTCGGTGATGGACTCCGATAAACGGCCAGCACGCTGTGCCGCTCACTGCGAAGCGATACATCCACTTCAATATATGTGGCCCCATGCAAACTTACTTCCACACTATTCACAGCATACGACTTACTTACATATACAATCACACCGTCATTTTTATTCCGTCTCGTCTTATTCAACACAACATCGTAACCTTCCAAACACTCAATCACACTACATTCTTCCATCCAGGTCTCAGTCATCACTATCATATCAAATTTTGTATCGTACCCATTTAGAATAATTAGTGATTCGTCAACATTTTTGCTGTAGCTTCTAATATTTACATGCAAAATTGTAAAACAATTGTTAACAAAACCACCATCTTTAAAAAAATTAAACTTATTACTATCTTCATACACACACTCACTCACACTTCTATATTGTACAGCCTCTTCTATAAAGTCAACCATCTCGCTTTTATGCCTAAGCCTACCTACCCTTATTGCAAAACACGCATACATAAACAATAACAGATCTAGTAAATTAAAAAATTAAACAAAATATGGTAGAGAAAAGAAACTTCAAAAATATACTGAGGGGAAAATTTAACTATAGCTATATACAGAATGCTTTTCATACATGTATAAAGAAAAAGATTTTTATAATAAAAGTAAATAGAATAGAACAATTAAAAATCACGAAGTTTTTTTTTTGATGTTAAAGGAGGAATTTGTATACAAAAAAAGCCTACTTCGTAAAAAACCATTAGATATAACATGTTGAATAATATGAAAAAGTTGTGTCATTCGATTGAAAACAAAAGGATTCCCGATAAAAAAAATAAAAACATATGAAGAAGATCTAAACAGACAAAAATGTAACCTACAACGTATCATAAAAAAGAGAAGACAAACAAACCATATAACTAGTAGAAATATAAATATACACAGAAAGAGTACTCCAGTTATCTATTACATTCCTGGCATTCCAGTTCTGATACTCTAACTATTTACTATCGAATATAATAATTTAAAATAGAACTGGAAGTACGAAAAGAAATTAAATTAAAATAAAACAGATTAATCTTCTAATATCTGCAACAAGACGTATAAAAACTTGAACTAAAAAAGTATAATCTGTATGTACATATCTGTACACACTATCGTATGAATATAAAGTAATTACACAAGAAAAAGATAATATTTATCAATCAGTTAATTACAGTTTTAAATAAATGAGCTAAATCAAAAATAAACAAACTCAAAAGAAAGAAACTTTCTTTCATGCATAGAGACATATCAAATTAATAAAATACAAATAGTATCAACTAACCTAAATCTATTCACAAACTGAAAAAGCATTTTTTTTAAAATAACAACAACAACAAAAAGTACCTCATAATAAGATTGTAGAGCCCCGATGTCACTTCTTATCAACAACACTCACAATATCATCGACGGTCCAGACTCGAAGGGCCGGTGCCTCCGCCGTTCTTCTCATGAACAACCTGCCGTCCCTAGGCCAGGTGTAGGCGAGATCCCCTCTACGGACGTAAACTTTTGCTCTCCTAAGGAGGTCCTTGTTGTAGGCTGTGAGGTGGTCACTCATGTACACCCTACCGGGGGCGGGAGAAGCTGCAAGATCTGTTGTCTGCAATGTTTTCCTTCTAGCAGCGCCAAGCCATGCAGCCCTAACAGATCGCGAGACGAACTGCGCTACGATGTTAGGATGGAAGCAGTTGTCTCTCGGTGCTGGCATGCGATGAGCGATGGAGACGTCATGTCTCTGGAACGGGACATCGATGGCTTTGGCTACGGTCTGCAGAACAGCATAAACATCCTCGCCTGGTGTCGCCGGAACTCCTCTTATCTCCAGGTTGGAGGCTCAAGTGTACTGTTGAAGGTCAACCATGTCTCGTTTAAGCTCCTTGACCCGATATGTAAGTGTCTCGTTGTTTCCTCTGAGACTGCTGCACTCCTGCTTTAAGGCAGCGTTGTCAGCCTCCACCGCTGACAGCTTCGCCTTCACTTCCGTCAAAGTATCGTGGACCGAATGTAGAGATCTTTCCAGAGATGTGAAGTTTTCTCTGTTGGCACTTTTACTTTCCGCAATCTCCCTTGTTAAATTCTTCAGCAGTTCCAATATGGTCGGATCATCTGAATCGGAACGACTAGTCACACTCGTCACAACGCCACGCGGCTGTCGCCCTGGCAGACATGCCGGCCAGCTTCGCCGCGGTTCTGATGCGGCAGCACGCAGGGTGTAACTCCGCTCCTGAACTCGGAACACTTCACCACTTCCTTATGGTTGGTGAAATCCACATTGCACTTAGCACACACCATAGTTACAGAAGCTAATACTAAACGAGTAGGAAATGTATTTAAAAAAAATATTTTATTAAATTAAATAACAAATGGAATGGAGAAAAAACGAAATAACTAATTAAATTATGAGCAAATGTAACGTAAAGACAGAACACGACGTAATGGGCAGGTGGCTAGGCGAGCAGGACGACTCACTAGCTAATCAGATCGACCTTTCGCATCGGCTGACTGATAGCGACTGAATAAGGAATAGGAACAGTACAAAATTTGTTTTCATCTCTAAATTTAATTCATAAAGCTTTAATTCTCTAGCCTAATCCATAATAACAATATTAAGCCGTCTCCGGTTTTTTAAAATATTTTACTATACATCAAATTTACATTAGTGTATTTATGGTTTAAGTTTTATACTAATTTTTATTTTATAAGTATTATTTCAGAATTACGTCATGCAAACTGAAATATTTGTTCACAAATTATTCATTTTAAGAAGCGAGTATGAAGGCTTGAAATGGGCTCCATCATTTCGTAATTGTATTCACACAATGCAAGATGAAAATGCATTACCAAGACAAATGGGAACATCTTTATGAAAGAAAATACAATTGCGCAGTGGAAATTAAATGTCCAAGAGAAGATAAATTTATGAAATGGCAACAGATTGCTATAAGTGCGCCTGAAGCATCTCGTTCCATTCTGTTTTAATAACATGTGGAAATTAAACTATGTTTAGATCTAAGTAAACTTTGTAAATGTATTGAAATATTTTATTTAGGATAGTAATTATGGTTTACATTATAAATGTTTGTAAATTAATTTGTTTGTTTAGTATATACTTTCAGTCCTGATTTTTAAACAACAAATTAAATTTTCATTCCTCAGTTAAACTATGCATATTGCAAATAATAACTGTACACGAAAAATAAATGTCACATGTGCTCTTTTAATTAAGTGTAAGCTAAATTATAATTAAATTTATTAATATATGTATTGAATATCCATACACAGTACAAGTAAACGTCATACAACACAAATTTACTACAATATAAGCACAAAATGCACAACTATATTACAATACAAGTACAAAATGCACAAATATTACGGTGATCTATTTCGGTGAACCACTTTCACCTTCCTCAGACCAGAGGGATTCACAAAAGAAGGCAATAATCACATATACTGACCAAGAGACACAACGTTTGTTTTATGTACACTACACCACTACGTACCAAGGAACAAGATGTTCTTCAACCCACCTATCACATTCAAAGTGCCAATTCAGGCATTTCTAGGCCCCTACGCTCTACCCTTCTTCCCACCAACATAGATACTGTGATAGTGACCCTCCCACCCAGCAATACATATACAATGTTGATGATCCTCCCATTCACCATACGGTGGTAACATCTGTACCGGGTCTGTCCATTTATGTACGGTAGTCATGGTTCTCTTAACCACCCACAAACATACAGTGGTAATGACCCTCCTACCCAGCAATACATATACACTGATGATGACCCTCCCACCCACCATACGGTGGTAACATATGTCCCTGGCGTGCCCATTTAGCAACTTCAAATTCATTGTAATGAGAAAAATACATAGGTGATGATGACCAATGAAATAAATTAACAAAATAATTGAAAGCTAAAGAATTATAAATATTTTTAAAATTCTGATTGCACTATCATTTTCTGCTTTAAATGGTGGTGTTTATGATACATCACACGGCCATGTTCCCATTTAAAATATTGAAGTTGACTCCTAGATCTTGGACCTCAAGTGATCCCCAATGATATTGAAACACTCTAAATGTAGTGTAGGTTAGTATAAATTTAATGGCATATTGGAAACAAGTTTGGGTTAAATTGACTCAAAACTCACCCTATATATGAATTTTTGTATACTATGTATAAAAACTCAGAGGAATAAACCGTTTTGGATGGATAAAAATGTAGTGGGTGGGCACCCTTAGCATACTTATACATGTACTTGTGTGCAAAGCTATATTTTTCATTATTTTTATTATTTCCGTAGTCATTGCAATAAATACTATTTTTTAATAACTCACTGTTCCATACAATTAAATGTGAATTATGCATTAGTTATTAATTGATTTCATACACAAACAATGAGTCACACAATGACAGTTTTATTCCACGAGAGACCAAACATGACGGGAGTACATTATTAAGTGGATTCACGTGAATAAAATACAAACAGTAGCAATGCGTGTTGTATGTGGATTGTTTTAGATATCTAAGCCAATAGTTTGAGCATTAATTTAAAAAAATATTAGTAAGTAATGTAATCTGCTATTTTAATGTTGTTTTATGCATCAAAAACAAAGAAAGTTACATTCTTTTAACTGAACCCATAAAAGTACCATTGATAGTGGTCTCTGTTATATTTAAAATTGAATAACAATTAAAACTAAAGCTTATACTGGAACTCCTAAGTAGGTTTTAATAGTTGTATAATAATTGTTTATTATTTTAATGTGTTTCAAACATTTAAAATTGCTTGAGAAATTTTAACTGAGTTGGACGACAGTCTAACAACATACGGTCACAACACTTCCATTGCAGTGATGTCGAGCTAGCACGAAGAAGTGGCCACTGCAAGTGACCAGCCAGCACAAATACGCTGCATTGCCATTCTATTGCACCACATTCTAATAAAATACAGTCATGACACTCGTTAGATATTTCTTACATGCTAGTGATCCTAGCGGCCAGCCAGCAGCAATGTGTATATCTGCACTGTTTACATTTACAGCTGTGATTGTTATATGTCAAATAACTCATAAGTAATTCTATGTCATAGCACTTTTTCTGTTGTGATTGTTTCACTTCTTTGAAAGATACAATATAGTTATGCTGGCTGACTGCTTGGAGCGCTAGCTCCACAGCACTACAATGGAAGTGATGTGACTGTATGTTGCTAGACTGTGGTCGGATCGTCCATTATATTCCTAAACAATGCATTATATTCATTTTGTTTTCAGTAGTAATAGTGTTAGTAAAAACAGTCAAATATGAACAACAATTCAAAAGTTTATATTTTTAGGAATTGTATATTTTATTTGACATTCAAAATTTATTCCAAAAAAATTTTATTCCAACATAAGAGTGTAATTTTTTGTAGGCAATACATGACGGGAGAATTGAGGGTATGCTCGTGCGTAAGTCTCCCTCAACTAAAGCACGATAATGTCAAGTGTATTACCTGATTTTCCCATCAAAGCATATTGAGTTTTCTTTGTATGACTACTTTATAAAATGACTAGGGGACACCCCTGCACACTTTGCATACCAACCATAACGCTTGCTGTGCTAAATACACCTCGGCCTGTGACTTTTGACTACAAATAATAGTAGATTACTTGAATAATGTAAAATTACAATATTAAATCTATTTACAGTATCTCACTCATACTTCTTACGTTGCTATGTATTTTATTATTATATAAACACTCAACGATATTACTTAACCTATTTCAAACATGTTCATTTTATTTATTTATTTTTTTAACAGCTCAAGACATGATATAAAATTAAAAATGCATCTATATTATTAAGTCAATCATACAAAATAAACATGTTATTTACAAAACAGCTGTTATAAATTTACTAAAATCAGCCCAATGTTATCTTTATTGAATAATCTTTTAGGGGCAGTTCCTTCCGCCCTTAGGGGAAAGAACCACCCTTCCCTTTTAGGGGACTGTTTTGAATTACAGTTTTATAGCGCTTGAAGATTTCAAATTAATTTGTTTAGTGTATAGCAAATGATATCTGAATTTTTATTTTTATTTATTCTTTTTTAACTCAAAAACAAGTTAAATTTATCCAAGTTATTATATAATGTTATTCTTTTTATTCCAAACCTTTTACAGTCTAAAAAAGGAAACAAGCAACACCTTATTTTTATTGAGAGTGACAACTAAAGATTGACACTATTCTTCGTAAAATGCATCTCACTTATTCAGAGTTGCAAATATAATAATTATATAATTGTTATAAATAACACAATTTAAACCAATAAAAACTTTAATTGTGGGGCCTTTCGATAGCAAGGCTATCATCGTCAGACACATCACAAATAAATATGTGTCTGACGATGATAGCCTTGCTATCGAAAGGCCTCACTATTAAAGTTTTTATTGGTTTAAATTGTGTTATTTTTAACAATTATATACAGAAAACCAATACAGCTCCATCTTCAACATAGAAAATATAATAATTGCTCATAATTTACCTGGAATCAGCTGTTTCAATTATGCCTGGAACAATGAAAAAGAAGAAAACAAACTGCTCAACTTCCTTTGCTGTACTGTTACACTACCAAGGAACTGTTATTAAACGCTTTTACAAACAAATTTTAGTTTAATAGTATAATTAAGTAAACCAAACTTGTTTGTAGTATTTCAACTTCTTTAATTGCTCTCAATAAATGAACAAATGCACAGGATTTTGATATAAAATAATACAAATCCGAAATGGTAAATCTATTCTGAAGTAAATAAATGTCATTAAATAGCCAAGCCTTTTACTTAGCAAAATACATTACATGATACATATGTAAGTGTTTGAAGGCAGCTGAGAGAGAAAAAAACCATTTTCATTCCATGTTGCTGCGGAAAATATTGGACCTATATAAAATAAAACTAAATAATATGATTTATTATAAAATCCCAATTATGCTTGTCATTTAGAATTTTCTGACCCCTAACATAGCTACAAACAATAGTAACAACATATTTTTTACCAGCCGAACGTGCTAAGTGACCCGGATTTACCCATTCCTGGCTTAAGTTCTCTCTTGGCCTGATGGAACTACAAAAAATTGTAGATATAAAACAGCTGTTATGGTACAAACTAGTCCTAAACTATTCTTTTTACTATACAATACTGATTAGATTAACAGAGGAACGTCTGAATGTTATGTTTTCCTCATTTATTTATTTATCACATTTAAGCTTCTTACATATAGACCTTTTACCTTGTCCGTAGTCTTGGAGACCAGGGAATCATAATTTTTATTTTGTTCATGACAGGGTGTGTATGTTTATGGATTTGTGTCATTGTAGATGAGCATTTGTTTTATTTAGACCCTAGGCCTCTTACAACTTAGTTTTGAAGAAAATTAAAGAGTTTGTACCTAATTTTTTGTGGGTTTTTATATTAGTTTTGGTTAATCTATGTTGCTTAACATTGTAAATATTTTTGTGATACGTATTGATACCCTATAGGAATATGAATGTATTTCATTTCTAGCTCTAAGATGATAGTTATGATTTTGAAATCACTGTTTACTAAATAATATATACTTTTATACATGTACACAATAAATAATATATACTTTTATAAATGTTTAAAAGTATATATTATTTATTAAACAGTGATTTGAAAATTATAACTGTCATCCTATAGCAAGAAAGAAAGCACAGTTCAGGAGTATGTTTCTGCAAAAATGTTTCGTGTTGGGTAGTGATGTATTACCTGTATTGTAGTTTCGTACACTGACATCGTACCTGTATTATAGTTCTGTACACTGACGTCGTGTCTGTATTGTAGTTATGTACACTGACGTTGTGCCTGTATTGTAAGTTCGTACACTGACAGTGTGTCTGTATTGTAGTTCTTTACACCGACGTCGTGCCTGTATTAGATTTCTGTACACTGATGTCGTACCTGTATTATAATTTCGTACAATAACACCGTGCCTATATTTTAGTTCTGTACATTGGTGTCGTGCCTGTATTATAGTTCCGTACACTGACGCCGTGTCTGTATTGTAATTCCGTGCACTGACATTGTGCCTGTATTGTAGTTCTGTACACTGTGTTGTGCCTGTATTGTTGTTCCGTACGTTGATCCTATCAATTACCACCCTCAAGCTGGACACTGTTTACTTAAGGTGGGCCTGTTTTATCATTAAAACATGTTTCACTGAAGTAACTGTTCAAATGAACTCTCTCCATCACAAAATTCAACAAAGCGAATTTTGTTTTAACTGAGTAGAATTACCCTCCTCAAAGTGATCCAATACAGTTGAATTCCTCTTTGTGTAATCCTGAGTCAGGTCAAGTGGAATTCAGACTAAAAGTGAAGTACGGTTTGGTTGAACGTCATGTGAACAATTAATTGTTCTGTATTAATTTCCAAAAGGTTGATGGCAATCATCTAATAATGTTATTATCAAAGATCTTAAATACTATAAAAGAAATAAGAAGAAAATACAATATTTACTATAAAGAAAATGGAAAATTAAGTTAATAAAAACATCATACTTATAATTTATGGTAATGCATAATTCATAGTATAAATAGTAATTAAGGGTGTACAAACTAAATGTATAGTTAGAATACACTATTTTAATGAGAGGCCAGTTTCTTTATTGACCTTACTCTGCATATTCTTAGATACTATTAATCTATGCATGGTGTGCAGATATGGTCAGAGTAAGGGTGAGAATCACTACAATGCAAGGTGAATATTACTGATGAAACCTTCAAATCTAGGCTGAGATTCGAACGTTATCTTTCCAATTCAGAATTTGGTAATTAATTTTAGTGTAAGGATATAATGATTTTCCTATAAAATTAAGGTCTATTTAAACCAAGTGCAATGTCTCAAATATGGGTGCAAGAGGTCATCTCTAGTTTGAGTAGTGGGGGTTCAGAGTTATGAAATTACAACACTGGATTTCTGGATCAGTTATTTCTCCAAAGTTTTTTATTTTTGTATTGTTATTTTTCACTCTTAGTATCTGAAAATTGCATGAAATAAGAGTAGAGTGCAGTGGAAAGTAAAAAGACATTATTTAAAATATGTTTGTTGTATTTTCAGCATCCTAAATGGTCTTTCCCGTTTCATTAATAACTCATTAATTAACCTCTTTCCAAATAATAAGGAGGGGGGGGGGTAGAGCTCCTTAATTAAGTAGTTAAAACACAATATTAGGAGTTAGTGAGCCATTAGTTCACTTAACACTTTTTATAATGTAGGAATTAGGCCTTGAGTTGTGAATTGTGTTTAAAATTGTTTTCCCAGTTTTGTTATTTCATAATTTAAAACGTCCTCTACTCAAGTTTGAGGCAACCTTCTGAAGTTGGATATTTGACGTTTTACTGAGTTTTAAAGTAGAGCTTTATTTTCATACCAAACTGGACACATGCTTACATTAAAGATGAATGACCGACTCCTAGATGGAACGTTGTCCCAGTTCTCATAGCTCGTGAAAAGACCATGAAAATTGTACAACTAATGACTCAAAACAAAGTGAGGAAGTTACCGGTTTAAGTTTTATGGTTTAGTGGCTATAACAAAGTGTCCATTCTTTGTTTACACACTTTTTACATATTTTAAATATGGTTCATTAATATTATATATGTCATTATTTCTTAGTTCAAAGTTTAGTTGCCTTTGGTTTTCAGTAATCCCAGAGCTACTACAGACATTGTTTATATAGGCACTCAGGGATTCCCTAAGCACTCTAGTTTATTCATGAGCAATGAGATTCCCTGACTACTCATAGTTCATTTCAGAACTGTATCTGTTATATGTAAGCCACTTTTACAGAATGAAAGATGCTTTTGTTCTTTACTACACAAGATCCTTAGCTATATAATATAATAACTAAAATACACTTTTACCTTTATGTGGTTTAAAATTGAGTAATTCTCTTCATTTTTATGTGTTGTCTATCCTCATATTTCTTGATTTGTATGTACTGGTATGTGAGTACTTTATACTGCCGATTTTCCAGTAAGCACAAAGACATAGATAGACAATACTATAGATTGAACACCCATTTATAAACCTATGCAGAACCACAATTTCTGAAGTGGCTGGTTCACACATTACAACATACGCCATACCTTTACGAGTCTAAGCCGATGGAATGTTTCGACCTATAGGAAAATCTACAGTATAAATATTATACTTTATGCTGTTCAAATATCTACAGCTAATAAGCATTAGGCTGTAGATATTTGTACTAAACACCTGGAAGAAACACAGAAACATTACAAAGAAATTAAACAAGAAAACGAGTGCTTAAAGAAAGAAAATATTAACATTAAGCAAGAAGTGATAGAGCTGAAGATTAGGATGCGACACATGGAACAGTACTCCAGGAAAAATAACATAGAGATAGCGGGAGTCCCACAGACCAACAACGAGGATGTCATTAGTGTGGTGGAGGACGTAGGGAGGGCTGTCGGAGTGACCCTGCGGCGAGAAGAGGTGGCAGCGGCACACCGAGTCCCATCATACCGTACCGAGAGGACACCGACACTGATTGTTCAATTCACCTCCCGTATTGTTCGAGATCAGTGGATCTATAAGGCCAAGGAGCATCGGAACCTGACTGCGAACATTGTCAACAAGAACTTCCCACAGCGACGGGTGTACATAAGCGAACATCTCACACCAGAAACGAAGATGCTGCTGGCACGCACGAAGGACAAATGTAAGGCTGTTGGCTGGAGGTATGTGTGGATTAAGGAGGGCAAAGTATTTGCCAGGAAGATAGACAAAGAAAAATGTGTAAGAGTTGACAGCCTCGATGACTTGGCCAAATTGGAATAAGCATTAAGATCAAATATAAATAAATACATAGTATGGTTTTAGATCAGAAATAAGTAGTATTAGTAAACTTAAACGTATGTATGTGTTTAAATTTTTTGGGTGTGTGTGTGTGTATGTACATGTAAGGGTGCAGGAGTATGTATGTATATAGGCTACATATGAAATAAGTATGGAAATGTTAAATTTGGATAATGATTCTAGGTGGCCAACTCATTGTGACTTAGATTCTAATTTTTTTCAAGATAATATTAGTAGTATAAATTTTTTGCATGTTAATATAAGGAGTATTAGAAATAAATTTAGCTTATTTGAATCTATGATAAATGCAGTAAAAGCAAAGATTAATATAATAATTTTAAGTGAGGTGTGGATTAAATCAGAAGAGGTTTCTTTCTATAAATTACCGGGTTACAATTTGTATAGTAAGTGTAATGATAGTTATGCATCGGGGGGCGTTATTGTATATATAGATTGTAAGTTTAGTGTTAGAGAAATAGACCTTGGAATGAAAACTACAGATTGCCTGGTATTAGAAGTAAAAAAAAATAGATACATATTTCACCCTCATAGCTTTATATAGAATGCATAGATTTACAATTAAACAATTTTTAGTTGATCTGGAAGAATCGCTTATTGATATAAAACACTACTGTTTTTTAATTGGAGACATTAATCTTAATTTAAATTGCAATTCAATAGAGCGTGAAAATTATGTAAGCTTAATGAGTAACTTCAGTTTTGTCCCGCTAATTAAACAAACCACTAGAGTGGGTTATAATTCAAAATCCTGCATAGATCACGTTTTTGTAAGACACAAAAATATAAATGCCGTTTCAGCAGCGATATTTGATGTGGGACTGTCCGATCACTACGTAATAGGCTTAAAATTACAGATAGAAAAAGAGATTGTTGAAGAACAGCCCAATTTGAAAGAGCATGTAACAACTGATTTCGACAAGGTTTTGTTGGAGCTTGAAAAATGCAACTGGGACCAGATATTGAATAATAAAGATATTAACGTATGTATAGATAGGTTTTATGATAGTGTAAATAAATGCTTAGAACATAATTCGTTGAAACGTGTTATTGATAAGAAATTTGTAAAAGCAAAGGAAAAAAGCCCATGGATCACGAACAATATTTTAAGAAAGTTAGATTTGAGAAATAAACTGTATAAGGGTGTGAAAAAGAGGCCATATGATTTAAAATTTAAAAATTATTACAATACCTTTAATACAGCGCTGACTAAGGAAATAGATTCAATTAAAAACGATTATTATCGAGACAAATTCAGACAATGTAATGGAAATACAAGGGAACAATGGAAACTAATTCATAAATTAACTGGTGATAAGGAAAGAAAGCCGCTGAGTAGAATAGTTCTCGACAACGGAAGGGTGGTGGATGATAAGCAGGAAATGTGTGACGAAGTAAACAATTACTTTGTTAACATTGAGCCGATAACGCCAACTGATAGCTCTGTAGTAGATACAAGCTTTCCTGGGCAATGTGGTTCATTCTTTATATCCCCAATAACTAGAGATGAAATAGAAAAAACTATAAATAGTTTAAAAAATAAAAAGTCATGTGGTATTGACAATTTATCAGTATATATTATTAAAAAAATCTCTACTAAAGTATCACATGTTTTGGAGTACATATTTAATTTAAGTTTTGAAACAGGTGTATTTCCTGAAAAATTTAAAAATAGCATAATTATTGCCATACCAAAAAAACGGAATTCAGAGCAAGTAGACAATCTAAGACCTATAAGCCTTTTGCCAGTGTTGTCTAAGGTATTAGAAAAATTAATGAAAAGTAGATTGATTGATTTCCTTAACAGTAATTCCTTTTTTTGCAATAGACAATTTGGCTTTACAAAGGGAAAATCTACTGAGACTGCACTTTTAGGATTTATAGACATAATATATGAGGCATTAAACAGCAATAAAAAAACATCGGCGTTGTTTATAGACTTTAGAAAAGCATTTGACATGGTCAACCATGATATACTTTTGAAGAAATTAGAAATGGCTGGAATAAGAGGTATTCCGCTTAACTGGTTCAGATCATATTTGATGGGAAGAAAACAGATAGTAAACATCGGCAAATTATATAGTGAGCCAAAAACTGTAAAAAAGGGCGTACCACAGGGATCGGTACTATCTGCTAATTTGTTTTTAATATTTATAAATGGCCTGTTAACACAAAAGTTTTATGGTAAAGTGACAGCTTTTGCAGACGATGTTGCTCTTACATACGCAAACTACGACAAAGAGATAGTATATAATCAAATGATGCAAGACCTTGATCTACTAAATTCTTGGTGCAATTCAAATTGTATGTTAGTGAATGTATCTAAGACAAAGTACATTAATTTTGGTTTTGATAGTTTTGAGTTTGCTTATAATATCAAATTTCATGATAAAATGTGTAAAAATAGAAATACTTGTAACTGCCAAGAAGTGCAAAAAGTAGAGGATTTCACTTATTTAGGAATAAGAGTGGACCAAAGGCTGTCATGGAAACAACATATCACTCAACTGAATAACAAGTGCAAGTCAAGCATTAGACATTTTTATTTTCTAAGACATGCATGCGATGTGGATTTATTGAGATCACTTTATTATGCACTAATACACTCAAAATTACAATATGGAATTTCTTGCTGGGGAGGTACATTCAAGACACACATAGAAAAATTAAAAATAACTCAGAATCACATAGTTCGTGTATTGCTGTTTAAACGGAGACGCGAAACAACATTTCCACTTTATCAATCTTTAAAAATTCTTCCAATACGGCACTTGTACATATTTAAAGTATTAAGATTGTTTTATATCAAAAGTGGGCAAAACAGAAATGAAAATGTGCAAAATCCAGGCTATTTGACTCGAAATATTTCATAGGGAAATGTTAGAAGGCCTAGAGTAAATAAAGATGTGTTTAAAAATTCCTATCTTTTTTTAGCACCAAAATTATACAATTTTTTACCCATAGAATTAAAGCAAATTATGAGTACAGTGAAATTTTCAAAAGAATTAAAAAATTGGTTACTTGATCAAAAAGATGTACAAAACATGTTTGATGTTATAGTTTAAATTTAACAATCTTTAATTAAAAAAAAATAGTAAAAAGTAATATTATGAGTTGCCTTATATATTGTAGTATGTTCTTTTTGTTCATTATTAGTATAGTATAGTGTAAACTTGTAAAGATAGAATTTTAGGTTATGATTAGGAATACAATAAATCTATTAATAGTAACACTATTTTGTTAAGTTGTTTTTTAAGGGGAATATTGTGTTTCGTTTGTATTGGAATAAGGATTGCCAAATGCCACAGGAGCCACGTTATCAGTAGAAGCAACATAATGGCTGATAATTAGTGACATGCATAGTGGACACCAGCCATCATTACTGGAAGAGATGGCGGTATTTATTTCCATAGAAACTGTATGATTGATTTGTAAAACTGAGGAAATATATTCATTTATTCATAAAAAAAAAAAAAAAGGCTTGACAATCTGAGTTGAGCTGTCAGGGAAAACATTGTACATTACTGTTTCAGTACAACGTTACATTGCTGCCATTGAGATAGACATGTCTAGTTTCCACCAATCTTGTTTTTTTTTTATAAACCATTTAAAATTAGGGGATACTTAATGGGGCTTTACTCTTAAAATTGTTTGATTATCCCTGTCCCAAACTCACTATTTTGTTGTTGTTGTGACATACAAATTTATTTTATGTTTAAGAAAATAGTTCCCAAGAGGGTTAAACATAAAAATAATAATACAGAAACATTAAAACGTCAAGGATTAAATAAATTTCTTCCAACAATTCAGAAAATATACGGGAGTAAGGACTTAATGGACATCCTGTATAAACAAAACAAGTTTCTTGTATGTACGTTGCTTAGAATAGTATAAATGTTGCATACTTCTGAAAGAGGCGTATTTAAGCCTTTACATATGTGGATAAGATTCGTGGATGTTGTTCGCTTTTAACAGAAAAACAATAGTAACTTTTTGGCTTTGTTGCTCAAGGCTACCTGAATTGTTTTAGATGAAAATTTGTAATTTTGGTAAGATTTCGTTTGTTTTTCTTAAGGGTACTAGTTAACTGATCTCAACTTAACTATTTTTCTTTGCCAGATATGCGTGAAAAGATACTAAGCCTACTGAATTTTTAGACTTCATGTTGGGAGCTATGTTCTCACGATCTTAAAGTACAATTCAAACAGAATTGAAGAAAACAATTATTGACGTTTAATAATACCTGTTTGTAAAACAAAATTCAAAGCTGATATAAAGAATCATTGGATTAAATTTAAACAATCAGATGGAACATTTAACCAGTACATTGCCATACAATACATAGAGGTCGTTGTTGAGAATATATTGAAAACTCAATTGGCACGTACTCCGCCAATTGAGGCATGCAATATATCTCGGCTTGAGTGGGACATGTAACCATGTGTCGGAAACTGAATGGGATGTAAATGCAATAGATTTATTTTGGGGAGTTTACAGTGCAACAGATAACTTGAAATACAATCGCCTTTCATTCAATGTAAAATCCTAAATATTTTATACAATACAAGTATTAAATAATGAGTTCTTCCAATATATGTTATACAACCCTTATATTTCTATAATCGGCGTTATTATTAATAAGTAATAATAAGTCTTAAGTTAAAATAAATACCAACTTATTAATTAAATAAGACCTAGAACGAGCAAGCAAATGAAAATATATATGCATACAGCATACGCATCATGCTCACAAGTCAGTAAATACATACGTGATTTTGTGTTAAACTGATTGGAATATCACTATTGTTCAATCATTCATTGAATAACTTACTAAAACATGTGCGTGTATGTGTGTTCATGCACACAGCTCATAAAAGTTATAATATTTTGTTTGTATTAGCAAGTATAAACATATGTAATAGAGATTAAGGACACTTTATTTTGTAATAATATTAAATCATTATGAATTTTTTTTACTTTGACACATCCTTTAACACTTCACATAGTCGCACCAAAGTATATTATACGATACCACTGTAGGTGTATGGGCAGGTGGGTCAATACCACTGTTGGTATATGGGTGGGTGTGTGGGTCAATTCCACTGCACAAGTATGGACGGGCAGGTGAGTCAATAACACTGTAGGTGTATGGGCGGATGGGTCAATACCACTGTAGGTATATGGGTGGGTGGGTGAGTCAACACCACTGAAGGTATATGGATGGGCAGGTGAGTCAATACCACTGTATGTGTATGGATGGGCAGGTGAGTCAAAACCACTGTATGTGTATGGATGGGCAGGTGAGTCAATACCACTGTATGTGTATGGATGTGCAGGTGAGTCAATACCACTGTACGTATTGTTGCATTATAATTAAATTAGAAAAATTTTATTTAGAAAATGTTAAATTTTGTAAGAACTGAGAGGTTTAGGAGTTTGTTTTGTTTCCAAAAGTGTTCGATATAAATTCTCCAAGTTTTGAGAAAAATTCAGAATCTTCCCCTTTCAAATAAAAAAGTAGTTTTTCCCATATAAAATAGTTAAGTAACCAGTATTTTCACGTTTGTTAATTTCCTGTAAATTTCATGCGACATGTTTTCTGAAGGCAACATGTTTGGTGAGCCTTACCTGTTCAGATGTCCTGGTTTAGAGGGTTCTAATTGGTTGGTTTAGCTTCTAGAGTTAAAGTGGGAGTAAGTCCGTTGGAGGAAGCGTGCGGCCGTTCGGGCAGTTCTCCAATAATTTTCTTAGTGGGACCACGTTCGATCCGCTTTCGTGTACACGGCGACTTGTACCGTTTCGGGTTTTCCTTTACCGTTGTAGCAATTTTTCTGTAGTTCACTTGTGAGTGATTTTTTGAATGCCGGACGAGCTTTGTTGTGGTTAATTTTGGATTCGAAACCTCCAGGACAGCTACGTAAGTAATTTTTTTTACAAGTTTTCTTTAGTTAGAGTTTTTCAGTAGGGTTTTAGTAGATAGGGTAAGATCCACGAAGCATGCGCGGTTAAACTTGTTTCTGGAAAGAAGTCACTCTTCTAGTGACAAATTTTAGAGTGTTTTGATTTTCTTTGTCTTTCTGTTTAAACTTTGTAAGGAAAAGGAGAAATGTTTCAAGTCACTAAAAGCTGGTTATTTATTTTGGATCCAGATCTACCGGAGGTAATTTTAGACGATTTTAAGAAAATTTAGAGAATTTTTATGAAAGTCAGACTATTTTTATGAAATTTAATATAATTTTGAATTTAGAATTTTTTGATTTAAAAGTTTAAAGAAATTTATTAAAAAGGTTAAATAAATAAAAAAGGTTTTGGTCTGGAGATATTTAATTTATTATTTTGGAAGAGTTGTTTTAATTTATTTATGTTCCATTGAGTCAATAAAAGAAGAGATTTTTATTTTCGTTTGTATCATTATTTGTAGAAGAAACCTATTTTATTTGTTGAAGTTATTTATAAGAAGATAAATAAAGAAACATTTTTATCACTGGACAAGTCTTACTTTAATCTCTCATTTAAGTTTGTTCAACATATCAAAAATAAATAGTAGCGTTAATAAGGCTACAGTATAAGAGTGGGCAGGTAGTATAAAATAAATAAAACAAATTCTATTAATACTACCAGACATGGCTTGCTTCGCTTCAGTGGTTCTCTACACTTGCTTACCCTTCACTCTGTGGTTGTATCTAAACCATGACATCAATATAAAAGCCTTCTGCCGTTCTTTAAGATAACTAAGTTTTGTAGTCTAGAAAATCCTATAAGTTTATTTAGGAGAATGCACAGTAGTGCTATCATGTCAAAATTATTAGAAATTATCTAAACATATCAGAAAAAAAACAGCCAAGCTTTTGTGCAGTGATGTTTTTCTATCAGCTGTTTGAAATAAATTGGAACATTAAATCATTGATTTTATACACACAGATAAATTTCTCATCCAATGTCAAATTTTTTATGCCAAATGATCAGTTATTTTGTGGTGCATTGTGGAGCGCTAGTGTAGTCCCATGTAAATGGTATATAGTTTTAACCCGCTTGTTATAGCAGACCACAATAACTAACCAAATTACAAGTATTAAAAATGTTTTTATTAGATGAGATATCTATTGTAGGTGTATATAATCAAGGATTAAATTAATGCCAACGTTTCTCTTTTGGAGCTGTTTATAACTTTATAAATGGAATTTTGAGAAATACCTTCTTAGTAGTTTTTATGATACAAAAGCTAACTTCGCTCAAATTTCATCAAAATCAGATCATTGGTCACAGAGAGTTGATGATAAGTGATCACATCGTTTTTGGATCATATACGTACATAATTATTCTTAGAAGAAAATACTTTATTGATAGAAAAAATTTAAAGATGTTATGTCAAGATATTAAAGATATAATATCAAAATATATTACCTTACAAATTATTAACAAACTTGGATAGTGAAAATAATCGACACATTTCAGTTGAGAGTAAAATCCAATATTAATATTAAAAGAACAAGACTTTAAAATACCTGATTGAACAACTCCTGAAAAATGAGATAGAAATTATAGTGACTAAAATCTGTTCTAGAGAGAAATACCAGTTCTGGCAGCTGTTTAATATAAACTGATTTCCATGAAGCATATTGCCGAGGCTGAGCCAATGTATCAGCACCATTTATTATTTTCCACCTAATTCATATTCTGAACAGCGTTTTCAATATGATAAGATATATGGCCACTTTGCCACAACTTACTTCCATTTCTTCAATAGGTTGTAAGATTACGCACCCCGTATGTTACTATTTTTAATGGCCATGCACACTTACAGCAGTGTTCTTTTACAGCTATTGTAAAATTTGTAAAATAATTTATAAATCTCCAACCCACATTTATTGACTGTTGGTTACTATAAAAAGTGTTTTACTTATAATTAAATATTTGAAAACATATTATTTTAAGAATAATAATATTTATATCCAAAATTAGCCTATATAGGTTATTAACCTGTATATAGGTTGGAACAATGTTATTTGTGTGTATACCGTGCATATAGTATTATAATAACCTATATATAGGTTATTAACCTGTATATAGGTTGGAACAATGTTATTTGTGTGTATATAACAAATCTAAAAATGTAACTAAACTAATAAAAATAATGCTGTACAATAAAATTATGAAATTCAAAATGAAATAGTTTCCATTTTTTAATTTGTTTTTTTTAACTTCCTTATTAGTAATTTGCGATGAATATTGAGGTTTTATTAATTTTGTTTGTAGTATGTTGAAAATGTTTATGGCATAGTAATTATTTGTTCATTGACAAATTTTTAATTGGTTCAATGGTAACTATAGACTTTTATAACGTGTATTGTTCGAGTTTTGTGGGTATCCTTTTTTCAAATTTTCTTAATTATAAATAATGGATTTTAATACAAATTGTTCTTTAATATTTAATGGTCTTTGGTGATCATGTAACAAACACATTTATAATGCAACATATTTTAATATAAAGAAAACACCTTTATATAACTCTAACAACAAACAATAACAATTGAAAGACAGCATTATAAAGTACTCAACAAAAGACAAATACAGACTTC
This sequence comes from Stictocephala bisonia, assembly GCA_035578905.1. NCBI lineage: Eukaryota > Metazoa > Arthropoda > Insecta > Hemiptera > Membracidae > Stictocephala > Stictocephala bisonia. The sequence continues at coordinate 6,608 of JAQJVL010005308.1, read as the reverse complement.
AGCCCCGGAGTGGCAGTAAAGTGGCGTCTATTTACCTTTCCATCTTTCCGTTGTTTTACATAGAAAACTTAAGTATCACATTGAGTTGAGTTATTAGTGTAAACCACACCAAAATAGTCTGATGATAGATATGGCATGTGAAGCCCCCTCCTCACTTCTCGTCCAGCAATGTTGTTAAATATAAATTCGTTGAAAATATTGATGAATTTTCTAAACGTCTGTTGCAGTAAACAAATAATAACATTTGCTATTATAAACCACAGTACATAGAAAAGAAGACCATAGGTATTGCACACATCTCCAATGACGTTACATTGGCAAAATTGCAAAAATAAACACAAAAATACTGTTCTAATTCCCATAATTATAATTCCAGCTGATAAGTGCTAAATAACTTGATAACTATGCAGCTGAATGCTTCTATGTAATTGGTGTATTTAGTTACCAGTATTTAATAGAATAAACCAGTTGCACGTGTTTCGGTTATATATATTATAATAGTGATACAATTACGGATAAAAACAGCTATTTCATTTAAAAAACATTATTTAATAGTACTTTCTACAGAATAACAAATATTTATATTATTAAATGCTATAAACAATTACAGGATTAACAAATACCATAGTTAATCTTACCACTACGTTTTAGAGGTCTTTAAATATAAACAAAAAAAGTTATAGGTCACTACAGTTGTTTGGTAAACAAAACTCCAATTAAATTGACAGTATTGAACATACTCATACTTGTCATAGATGAAACATGTGGTTTGGTGATTCTCAGAAACGATATGGCAACACCGCCTAAAATTTGATTCGGTTTACACTAGCCACTGTTCTTTAATCTGAGTTGTGATGGCTGAGAGGCATTTGACTGGAACTTGAGTAATGTTTAGGCCTCTACTGACTGAACAATAAGTCTGAGCACATGGCCAGAAACAGCTGGACATAGACAAGGGGTGAAGAGGGGGCTTTTTTATGAAAACGTTGGTCTACTCAAACAGTTATCTTGAAGAATTGTTAAATATCTATTATTACTATCAGCTGATTTTTATTATTGTAATATTTGTCATATCTTAGGTTAGGTTAGGAGTAACACTGCGACACAGACTAAATTGTTCAATCAGTACACGTGTTTTGTAGAACATTGAATCTATTGAATGATAACTGGTATTTTTACGTCTTTGCTTCTTGGACATTTGTTGTTTGAAATAATATTTACAAAATGGTTAATTACAATAATTATGTAGTAAGAAATTATCATCATCATTGTTATGCAATTACAAAGTAAATAATTATTTTTAACCTAAACTAAGCTGCATAGTCTAATTTTAAAAACGTAATACAAATACAAACAGGCCTACGACAATACGTATATAATACAAATAATTGTGTTCACAACCATTAATAAAAATGATTGCATGAAGTTACTATGGTGCATGTAAAGAATTATTAGTACATTTTTAATAATCACAATCCTGTATCACTAACAAAAGTCGAAATAAAATTAATGTTGGCATTGTTAGGCATTTATGTAGAAGCTCTATTGAATAAAAAAGTGCTTCACAGAAAAATATATCAAATATATACCCATTTTCGTTATTTTACCTCTTTCTTGCAGTCATAAATAAGCTTAAATGACAATAAAGTTGTAAAATACCAACCCATATCACTTTCACCTCAGCTTCAAAAACTCCCTAGATGACGTATTTTAAGTTTCTGCTAAAGCAGTCATCACGTTTTCAATAAAATTTACTGTACAAAATTCAAGAAATACAATATAAAAGAGTCAATACAACCATAAAAAAGTATAAAAACAGAATAAAAATTGTAAACGTCTTACAATTACAGTGTCAATGCATTACTCATTTTGCTGTCAAAATGAGTAATACATTTATTGAGTATGCCAATCTGAAAAACATTTTTCTTGGCAAAATTGAGAGTTACCATCACATTGTAAGAAACGATAGGAAGTCTGCTTCTTAGTCTTGTTTTTTAACACTGACGACATATCAGGTAGTAGGATGTTGATCGTTTCTAATTAGCAGGTGGCGGAATTTTTACCATGATGTATGAATGACTTGATGTCGCAACAGTAGTTAGAATTTTATTAGTTTTCTTCTTAGGGGCAACAGTATTACGACCATGAGAAGGACCACAGTAAGATCCTGAGAAAGTTCTTTAAGATGTCTAGTTATAAAGTATTGTTTAACAAGGGCTACCAGTTGAGAAAAAGGTTTGCCCAAAATTACAAGTGTATATATAAATGAAATAAGAACTACTTGACCACTCAACAATTTGTTATAATTCGAAAATTAATTAGTTTAGTTACTATTAATTTTTTAATTATGACTGCTATAGCAGTCACAGCTCTAAACATCACTTGTCTATTTGACTGCTATACCAGTAACGACTATATACAGTAACTCAGTCTTAACTGCTATAACAATTTATAATAATCGCTATTGTCCATCAATGTGTTAAAATTGTCAAACAAAATAAATTATATTTTAACTCCTTTTAGGCCTCATAACTGAATGACAAATTGCTGAGTTTAAAATATTTCCATTAAGCCGTTCCACACATATAAATTATTTAGTGATTAAAATAAAATGGATATTAGATAAAAGAAGGATTTTAGAACTTTATGTTTATACTAGGAGTAAACCCTGAACGCTTCGCGTGCCAACCCTGTCACTCGCTACACTCGTGAAGGAAGCTCGGCCTTCGGCCTCCCCTGGAGACTGCCTTTTGCCCCTTTAAATTTGAAAATTTGCCGTTAAGCTCAAAAGTTACTGTGATATTTTTTAAAATGGATTTTACAACATTTACTATTGACTTAATGAGATATTATATAACTAACATGTTTTAAACAAACTCTTTCAATTAATTTTTTGAAATGATCTATTCCTCTAGTTAAAAATAATTTATTTTACATGTCGGACAAAGGTTTTGTCAACCCCAAAAATTTCTTTGGATTTTGAAGTCGCTTATAGACGTTCAGACGACATAAGTTTTGTAAGTAACTAATTTTAGGAGTTCAGGGAGCCCAAACCGAAAGTAATGTTTACTGAAGTCCAAATCTAAACATAGGACGAGACAAGTATGTCAGTAGGCTACACACTAGAATAGGAAGTATGCATTTCCTCATTAGTCTTACGGTTCACTACCTAAGACCCTGCCTACCTAAGATGTGGAGGTACCCAGTTCAGGTGAAATAAGGGCGTAGAGTTAATGAGGCGAATTATTATATCTTGCACGTGTCATGCTTTGAGAATTTAAATTAATTTATAGAATATCAATATTAATATATTCCTTTCACAACTGTAGGTTGAAAGCTGGTATAGCTGGGAGATTACAGAAGTGACAATTTAGCTACCAAACTTCAAACTATGGATCACATAGTAATGAGTTCTTTTCAGGGGAGACTAGCTGGTTTTCATTCAATTGGTGAAGCAGGTGATCAATGGTTAAGAAACTTGGATTTAGCTCTGTGATAGTAGATCAATATTTAAACAAAAATACTTTCTACTGTAGATTTTATTTTGTACTTTTTTATCTGTGTAGGATTTTGAAACTCTTACTAGTTTGATGGCCGGCATATGAAGGCCATATGATATATATATAAAACTCTAGGACTATTTCAATATTTATTTAACTTTCTACTAGTATTTAAAGAATCATTAGTAACATTTGTTATTATTAAATCAATTAACTAAACTATTAAACTATTTTGATCGGTTTAGAGGTATTAGGGATCAGCTAATAGTCATCGGCTGTTCATTTGTCATTGGGCTATCAATTAATTACATTTTCTAAGAAATAATCGGCCTTAGTTTGTAACAATGACTACGATTCGCTCACTAAACTCATATGAAATCCATATTCGCCTATATTTTGACAGTCGCTATCTTAATAATAAATAAAGATACTATCATACCTTACTCAACATTATTTATTAATACCTCTGATTACAAGTCACTCTCACAAAAATATATGTTCTTTTTTGTCTTTTTGCTAAATGGACTTCTAAAAATCTTCTTTGTTTTTTAGAAAACAATAATTTTGAGGTGAGAGTTTCGAATTAATATATTCAGATTATTATTTAGACTTGAGATGCCGAAATATACTGTGGGTACTTTAAGGCAATTACGAATGATTACTTGAATAATGTAGGATGAGTATGGATGATCTCCGTAATCTTTTAACTAATTGAGTTCAACTTAGATCAGAAAGGACCTTTTATTGATAGCCAGGGCATCTAAGGGACCTACAGCTTTACATGGCATCCAAACCACCAAGTATTGTAGATTTTCAGCTAATTGGCAAGCCTGATACTCAGTTCTCTTCCCTAGACAACATCCAGATCTTGATTACCACCCTAGACAGACAACCCTGACTTCTCTAGTAGTGTCCGTTACAACTGGAACCATTGAACGGACACCATGTCAGTATTTAGAGCAATAAACATAAAACATACAGCCTACAATCTCGATAACACTTTGTACCCAATTAGCTGAGTTACAGCACTGTGCAACTAGTGCCTACAATCTCCACAACACTTTGTACCCATTACCCAAGTAGCTGGGTTACAGCACTGTTCCACTAGTGCCTACAATCTCCACAACACTTTGTACCCTTTACCCAAGTAGCTGGGTTACAGCACTGTGCCACTAGTGCCTACAATCTCCACAACACTTTGTACCCAAGTAGCTGGGTTACGACACTGAACCAACAGTACCTAAAATCTCCATGACACTTTGTACTCAATATGCTGGGTTACAGCACTGTTCCACTAGTGCTTACAATCTCCACAACACTTTGTACCCAAGTAGCTGGGTTACATCACTAAGCCACCAGTGCCTACAATCTACACAACACTTTACCTAAATAGCTGGGTTACAGCACTGTGCTACCAGTGCCTACAATCTCTACAACACTTTGTACCAAAGTAGCTAGGTTACAGAACTGCGCCACTAGTTTCAAGGAGGGAAATCATCTGATGTTAAAATACAAGTAAAATTATTCATACCCTCCTACCCACCCACACTCGTAGTGGTATTGACCTTCCCCCCCCCCCATAAACGTATAGTGGCATTGACCCACCTGCCTATCCATACTTGTACAGTGGTATTGACCCACCCACCCGCAAACACGTACAGTGGTATTGACCCATCCGCCCACCCATACATCCTTAAATACAGCAGGAGCACCACTTTCTTTAAAATAAAAAAGACCTTCCGATAAATAGCCATACGATAAATTTTCATTTATCGTATGGCTTTGAAAGCCATACGATAAATAAAAATATCCAAAGTCAATTTATTTAAAATAATTTATGCTTAAGCAATTACTTAATACTAAAAGGCAAAAGCTTAGTCAGGAGGTTATTAATTAAAATTAAGTACTTACAGTATAAACAAAAAAGATACTGGGTGAATGATATTTAAGTTGACAGCAATCCTTACGCTTTACTACAGCAATCCCTTGGTGGTGCTAAACGAGAGATGATTTTGGTAGCTGTATGATTACATACAAGATGATGTCACTTGTATAACCTTCCTGCTATACCAACTGCTAACTGTAGATGTAAAATATGTATATTGACTTGCTATATTTAGTATGGTTAACATTTGAGTAAAGTAGAATAATAATTAATTAAACCTGATATATTTTGTCAATATGCTTGTTTTATATGGTTACGATTTATGTGATATTGTAAATCACTGGGTAATACGTTTTTAATTTGTCGAGTACGCCTTTGATATTTGGAACTAGAGATTATTCATGTTTTTCAGTAGATTACAAGAATACCTTAAAGACCGGGCCATGGTGCAAAGCATGTACGAGAGGTAGTGCAAGTGAGATAGTGAATATCCCGCACCATACTTCTCCTACGCCTATCCTGTTCAGTCTGTTCAATATATAGCCTTAAATATGATTTAGTTTGACTGCTGTTTACATAGTTTGCTGGATGGTGCTTCGGTGGATTTCTCAACATGGTTTATATAGTTATAAAGATAAAACACTGCAATAAAGATTTAGACAACAATAACAATAAATAAAATAATAGTGCTTCTTTTATTTTGTGATTTTACAATCACTTATTTTGTTACCTGCCACAAGAAAAATGTAAACAATCATTAAATAATATGAACATATTTTAAGAACAGCAAAAACAGTTGATTTTGTTCTATCCCAGATGTTGATTTATTAACGTGGATAAAAATCATGTTAATAAATCGCTGTTAATAAAAACTGTGGCTGGTGAGGGAAATGAGGCGCATACCCAAATCAAAAGCCCAACGTTACGGTTCTGTGTATATCCTTTGTTCTGCTCTTAAGGGGACCCCTTGGTCAAAAAAATAAAATAAAAATAATATTTTTTTATTTTTTATTTTGATAGCTTGGAATATTACCTTTACGTAGATATATCATACATAATCGTAGTATAATCGGAAAGTGTAGAAAATATTATTCAAAAGTTACACTGCACTGCCGTTTTAGCCAAACTTTGCTCTTCCTTACGTTCAAGTTTGGGAGTACGCTTATTATAGTACTACGTTTCGAATTGAAGCGGTATTTTTGAGTGTTGTGTTGGCTTTTTCA
>JAQJVL010005307.1:0-36405 GCA_035578905.1 Stictocephala bisonia | reverse complement strand
TTCCTTGCAGGACATCTCTCATCTCCTAGTGCTCGACCCGGGGTCATCACGAATTTGTGGACTACCCAGCCGACGACCAGCCAAGTGTGTGTTGGACTTTCGCCGTGTATCAGCTCAAGGTACTGTCTACTTTATCTATATACAAATATGTGTGGCATTCAACCCCTCACCGTCTTAATCGGTTATTATTAAGTGGTCCTTCACCCCTATGTATTTTTGTGTGTACTCTATAATTATCGTGATCAAAATCTCATTCTCTCACGGTCTCTAAACAATAGTTATTTTTTAAACATGAAAGGGGTCCAAAGCACAATTCTATGATTGATAAAGAAAATCATGATGATTTACTGTTTTAACTAAGTTAATGACTTATTTGCAATTATTTTTAGAGAATGTTCAGAGTTCAATTCGATCTTCACGACCAACATATTAATTGTACCACCAAGCATTAATTAGATATGTAATATTATAATGATTGCTCAATATTGTTACTGTTATTTTTTATGTTCTACCTTACTAATAACTATTGCATCATGGACACTGATACTAATATCTTTCTGGATTCTTTCACTTTCCCAGCAGTTAATTGTTTAACTATACCACTAGATTTTTGTTTTATACGTTTTTTTTTTTAGAAAAATGCACATTTAAAAATTATTTTTACATGGGAGAAACAAGTTATGAAAATCTGAATAATAAACTTTCACAATCAAATACCAAACAAATATTTGACATTTTCAATTATAAAAAAAGGTGAACAGCGTAAGTTTAAAGGTATTAATATTGCTAAGGTGTTCTTAAATTTTGGCATTAATATTTTTTTTTAGATTGCAATATACTACAGTGTTCATGTCAAATTAAGAGTATTTCAGCTACTATCCGATTAGGTGACAATTTAGAAAAAAAAGTTAACTAGAAAACATTCCACAACTCCTATTTATAAGATTTCACACGTATGGTTATTCAAACTTTATTTAGTGACTTTTTAAAACTGTCTTAAATTTAATTTTAATTTTTAGTTTTCCAAAAAATGAAGAGTTGCGGCTCAAATGGATTAATGCAGTGAAACGAAAAGACTGAATGCCAACAAAATGGTCTAAAATATGTTCAGCCCATTTTAGAGAAGCCGATATAGACCGAACCGTTCAGAATTGCGTACGTATTCGAGAGGGAGCCGTTCCAGAAATATTTCCTGCAATTTCTGAAACAAAAGATCGGCGGGAGTTAAAATGAAAACATGTTTCTCCTGTACATCACATTGAATCTCCTACCAAAAAATTGAGGATAGAACTTAATAAATCTCAGGATGGTTTGAAGTTGTACCGGAAAAAAGTTAAAAGAATACAACAAAGTAAAAGAAGACTTCAAAAAAAGGTAGCCAAGTTAGATGATATAATCAAGTCCTTGCGTGAAAAAATCAACTTAGGGGACGAATCTTGCTCTTTACTGACTTCCATCTCAAAGACCTCAGCATGTCTAGTTCAAAGAGCGAAATCAAAAGTGGAAAACCCTCGTTTAAAACAATTATATGAAGACCGTCTAAAGGCTTTTGCCATAACGTTACATTTCTTATCGCCTAAAGCTTACACATTTGTAAGAAAGACATTCAACACAGCTCTGCCCCACCCACGAACCTTGCGTTTATGGTATTCGAATGTAAATGCTGATCCAGGCTTCGCCCAAGAAGTTGTAAGGGCCTTGAAAGAACATTGTGCTAAAGCCAATAGGGAAACAATTTGCGCCCTCATGTTTGACTGCATGTCAATAAGAAAACATTTGGAGTGGGACGGTAAGAAGTTTCATGGAACCGTGAACGTAGGCACATCGACTGATGATGATTCTGCTCCACTGGCTACAGAGGCCCTGGTATTTCACCTAGTATCCATTAATTCAACCTGGAAAATTCCAGTTGGGTATTTTTTTTGTAAATGGACTAAATGGAGAACAGATAAGTGGTCTGGTGAGGCAGTGCCTCTCTCTTCTCCAAGACTGTGGTGTCAGAGTTGCCTCCTTAACTTGTGATGGCACAGCAACAAATATTGCAATGGCGAATAAACTAGGATGTTCGATTTGTCCTGAAAAGCTTGTGTCCTGGTTTCCTCATCCAACCACTAATAAACCAGTTCACTTTTTTTGGATCCGCCACACATGTTAAAATTGGTTAGAAACACATTAGGTGACCTAGGTGTTTTATTTGATAAGGATAACAACAAAATAGAATGGAAGTACATCGGGCGGCTTCATACTCTTCAAAAAGAAGTGGAACTTCATCTAGGAAATAAACTAACGAACAGTCATGTTGAATTTAGTAGACAGAAGATGAAGGTAAAACTTGCGGCGCAGGTTTTAAGCGCATCTGTAGCTGACTCTTTAGAGTACCTTCAAAAAAATAATGTGGACGGCTTTGAGGAATGCTCAGTAACAATAACTTTTTTGAGGCAATTTAACAAACTTTTTGACATTCTCAATTCCAGGAGCATAAAAAGTAAATTTGAAAAAAAAGCTCTGTGTGCCTGGAACTTCAAAGACACTTTAACCTTTTTAAAGGAAACCAAATTGTACATTTCAGGATTGAAGGACAATCTAGGACTGCCGATATTAAAGTCAAAAAGAAAAACTGGTTTCATGGGGTATATTATAGGCATAGAAAGCGCATTAGCCTTGTACAAAGAGTTTGTAGGAGATAAGAACTGCCCTTTGAAGTTTTTACCCTTATATAAAGTCAGTCAAGACCATCTCGAAAGATTGTTTGTTACATTCGTAGCCGTGGAGGTCATAACAATAATCCCACGTGCAAAGAATTTACAGGTTCTATTAAAAGGATCCTCCTACACAAGGAACTAGAAGAAAGCAACACAGGAAACTGCCTTGTACTACAAAACACCACGATTCTGCCACTTCTGAAAAATAAGAGTGAAGTAAATGAAATAAACATTTCTACTCCATCTTGGAGAGCTATAGAAGATCAAGTGAAGTCAACTTTAGCTGCTGAAGACGAAGATGACAGTGGTATTTTCCATTTTCCAAACAGGTCAGACATTGGATTTGAAATTGTCGAGTATATCGTAGGATTTGTTTGCCGAAAAATAGGATCTAAACTAATCTGTGAGGTATGCAAGTCACTTTTAGGCAGCTGTAATATCTACCCTGAAAGTTTGATTTCATGCAAGAACAGAGAAGGATTAGTCCAGCCATCGGAGGGACTTGTGAAAATTTGTAATATGTGTGAATCAGTTGTTAGAAGTTACAAATTTACTCCCGACAAGATTACCACAAAGAATAATATTATTGAAGAAATGACTCTAAGAGTCATAAGAAATTCCATCGCAAAATCTCTGTTCCCTGGAGATCATTACCTCGATCAAGAACCCGATCAGAATCATATTTATTTACTTATGAAAGCAATATGTAAAAAGTATTTTTCTGTAAGACTTCATCATAAAGCAAAGATCTTCAATGACTCGCTTCATAGGAACAAAATTAGAAAAGCGTTGCATAAAGTCATTACTTTTACAGGACAGTAAACAAGAAATCATTGCACACTTATTCATTTTATTTATATAAGCAACCGTTACTTACAACTTTCATTCAATTTTTTTCTGAACATTTTGTTTATTACTTGTTAGATTTATTTTGTACGTTTCTTAAATTTACATCCATGCGTTAAATTGTACACTTGTATGCATAGAAAATATGTGGTTAAAATTTCATTCACGTATCTTTAGCACCTTCTGTTTAGCACATAATTATTTACATTGTAAAATAAACAAATTTCAATACTTGTGTTCGCATTATTCTTAAACCTACAACCAAAAAATTATCAATCATCGATTTTTTCTTAAATTTAACATGATGTTGGTCAATGAACATTTCAACAACTTCCAAGTTATAAGTGTAAATTAATAATTAATTTTTGTCAAAGTATTCATAAGATAAATAAAAATAGGTTTCAAAGATTTGATAATGTATTGTAAAATTATGACACCTTTGTTCTATCTAACAAATAGTATTATTTGTTATTTTAACAATAAATGCGATGCCAAGCTTTATCTGTTCATCTATCGCGTTACTATTCTATGTTCTGTAAACAAGTTACGTGATTTCCCATTACTTTATTATATGTTGTAAATCATAGTATCATAAAAATATTTAAAAAACAGTAATTAGCGTTAAAGCCTTTAAACACTATTAATAATGAGGAATGGAAGACAGTGTCTATGCCAGTCGTTTCCACCGGCCGTAGGCAGCTGTCTCGGCGCGGCGAGTAGATCTAAGCGGCAAACAGACTATTTTTCGCCAGTTTCCAACTTAACTTCCTGGACAAACCATTCACGTAAGGTAAAAAAGTTTTAAATAAAAAAATAAATTAAACTCTTTATCTAAATCTTTCTTGCTGACGAAACTCACCTGCCCTAAAAATAAAAAACTTCCTCACAGGTCAACTTTTTCGTGACATTCACTTCAATTTAAATGGCATTGAAAAATTCAAAGCATTATTTTAATATGTTACTATTAATTGTAAATTTGTAAAACGGGATCGTATGCATCTTTAAACATTCCTTTATTATCCTATAAAATTTCAATCTTTTTGGAGGTGTCTAAGAGTTTTAAAACGCGGTATAATTAATGAGCGTCCGTATTAACTTTCTAGTGGCTCGCCGCTGGTTTTGCGTTTCTTGACCCAACTGTCATGGCCGAAAGTGGCTTCACCTCCTTATACACGGCTTAAATGGGAATAGCCCCTCTATGTTATTCTGTCCTCGCTGGGTCGGACAGCGCATTCAGCACTAAAATTGCTGTTGAATATCCAAAACATAGAAAAACCGACATGCAACATTACCAAGACTTCCAGGATAGGTAGAATCCTCCGAGCATGTAAACTTATAATATGGGACGAGTGCACACAAAAACTCATTAGAAGCACTAGATCGTACACTTGATAGATTTAAGAGAAAATCAAAGGCTCTTCGGGGGCGCAATCATTTTATTGTCAGTTGATTTTCGTCAAACCCTACCAGTAATATCACGCTCAACACCCGCGGACGAGCTCAATGCATGTATGAAATCATCAGTTTTATGGCAACACGTACACCTGCACTTTCTACTTTCAACAATCCAAGCACCTATGATTCTACCTCATCTGGCACTTCCTGCTTCAAGCCAAATGATGAAATGGCAAATTTTGTATGGCTTTGCTTAGTTCTAAGCTTATACTCTTCAAATATGAAAATTATCATAGAAATGTAATGTAGCACTCTTTTTAGCAATATAATAAACAATATAAATATATTTGTAACTGTTGTTGTGATTTTTGGAATGTGAAAGAATACACTAAGTATTTCATAAAACCAGATGTTGAACTAATATTGATAATCCACTTACCTTATTATTACTGACATTTCTTCAGGTGGTATTGCAATTCGAAATTTGGTCTTCTTTCTTGATATTATCACGCAGGTTCTGGTAAATAATCAAATGTAACTTTACTCATTCTGAAAAAATTAAGAAACTTTTTTCATCGGAAACTAATTTGTCAAATAAAGTGTAGAATGCGCCTTCTACATATCGAACTATAATGATCGGGTGAACCCAATAATTCATCCTACATTTCCATATCTTAGATCTCAAATACAATCGTCTGTTATAATCAGCCGTAATACAACTTCAGCCAGTGCAGCTTCGTCGCCTTCCTGCCACCGACTGTCGTCTGATGTGAAAACAAATCCGATTTTATCGGGTTGGCATCATATCGGGTCGGTGTTCGGTCGGTGTTGTGTTGGCTAGTGTGAAAACGGCCATTGTTGTGGACCATCATGCCCTTTGTTGGTTAGACCGGAACAAGGGCATCTCCGGAATACTAGGGCGTAGGGAGTTAAAGTTCATGGATTTTGAGTACACGATCAAGCATAAGCAAGGGAGACTACATGTAGTGCCTGATTGCTTGTCGAGAAACCACACATCTGAGGAAGATTATAAGGGAGAAGAGAACATAAATGAGATACCTATGGTCAAGTTAACCACTCAGGACCTGGGAAAGCTGCAAGACCAAGATGAAGAGTGTAAACGAATCAGGGAGGCAGTACGAAATCCAAAAAAGGTCTCTAATGAGGACCGTAGACTGGCCAAAAGCGTCAAGATTGTGGATGACATCTTATATAGGAGGAACACGGCACACCTAGGGAGTTCTAAATTATTTGTGGTACCGGAGGCCATCAGGAGTGAAATCCTATTTGAATGCCTTGACAATCCCTTGAAGGGTGGTCAATTAGGCTTTAGTAAGAGCTTCTGTAAAATTAAGAGTCGATATTATTGGCCTAACATGCTCAAAGAAACCGAAAGTTACGTTAAGACATGTATGGACTGTCAGACAAGGAAGTCACCTAAACTCGCTCCAGCAGGACTATTACAAGCAATATCAGTGGGTCAGATGTTCGACAGAGTAGGGATTGACGTACTAGGACCCTTTACCAGGACGTCGAGAGGGAAAGTATATACAGGGTGTAAATAAAGTCCCACACGGGTTTAATATATTCTGAACGATAACAGATAAATCAATAAGATTTGGTACATCAACATTACACCTAAAAATCTACTTATTTACGGAACTATCAGTTTTCTGTCATATCATGGGGACGTCCCGCAAGGAGTCAGAAGGAAATCTTAAATAGGAGCATAGGTCAATATGCACATCACTTTAAAGGGCTTATCTAGCAGAGTGTAATGCCACAAACCACACACAAAAAGGTTGATCCACTACAAAATGGAGGCTGTTCAAATGTTTTACTTGGTTACATTTTATTAGTATCCACAACCCCATTAAAGAAAAACTGCAACTAAATGCAGGTAAACTGCAGCTAAATACTACATTATGCCTGTAATACAGAAGTGAGTTGTGACGTTAGTTATCGTCAAGGGTTTCAAATTTGGTCCTAATTTATAACGGAGAAAACCTGGTAACAGTAACAATTAGAAAGATCTTATCTTTGGGTCACCCTTTGGACTTTCCTATTAACCAGTCTATTCATATTAGGCTATTCTAGTTTCCTTGTTTTAATTGTGCTGTCCAACCTTTCTGTCAGTGCACGTTAGTACAAAAGAGTTTGTGGTATTTCTTGTCGTTCATCAACTACATTATGTCGCTTGACGAACGTGAACGTACAACACTTCTTATGATGGTTGGTTGGGGAAACAACAGACGATCACAAGAGGAAGCGTGCCATTTATTTAATGACTATTTTCCCGAGAGGCAGCCAATTTCCAGAACAACTGTAGGGAGAACTGTTCAACGTATTATGGAAACAGGAAGTGTTTCCTATCGTAGTAGGTCAGGAAGACTCGCTACTGCGACAAACGAAGACAAATCTTTAGAAGTCTTGCAGTCATTTATTGAGAACCCGCACGAGACCCTACGCTCAGCAGCACAAACTCATGACATCTCTTTTACGACTGTAAAAAAAAATTCTGAAAGGGTCTAATTTTAAGCCGTATAAAGTTCATTTGGTGCACGAACTCAACGAAGATAATTTCGACCGACGTATAGAATTTTGCGAAAATATGATGGCCAAAATAGATCGCAACGAAATTGATGTAAACAATATTGTGTTTTCAGACGAGTGTTCATTTATGCTGAATGGAAGCGTAAACAGGCACAATTGCCGTTACTGGAGTAGCAAAAATCCTCACTAGATGCGGGAGGCACACACAAAATATCCACAAAAGGTGAATGTCTGGCTTGGTGTGATAGGTACCCAGTTGGTAGGTCCTTTCTTTATTGAAGGAAATTTAAATGCAATATCTTACCTACGTTTGCTGGAAAATGAAATTACACCAGTACTTCGACAGATGTTTGGAGAACATTTTCAGAATATCTGGTTTCAACAGGACGGGGCACCCCCACACTACGGCATCGACGTAAGAGCCTATTTAAATACTGTTTTTCGGCAACGGTGGATCGGAAGGCGGGGGACTGTGGAATGACCAGCGCGTTCACCAGATCTCTCTCCATTAGACTTTTTTGTTTGGGGTTACCTTAAGGACAATGTCTACAAAACAAAGCCTCAAAATTTAAATGAACTGAGACAAAGAATACGTCAAGAATGTCAGGGGATTACTCAAGTTGCCCTGAAAAATGCTGTTAATAGTTTTTATGTGCGTCTTCAAAACTGTCAAATAACCGGAGGTGAACAATTCGAGCATTTACTCTGAAAACATTTGGTAAGTAAACATCTTTTTCCAATCAAACATTTGAACAGCTGCCATTTTGTAGTGGATCAACCTTTTTGTTTGCGGTTTGCGGCATTAAACTCTGCTAGATAAGCCCTTTAAAGTGATGTGCATATTGACCTATGTTCCTATTTAAGATTTCCTTCTGACTCCTTGCGGGACGTCCCCATGATATGACAGAAAACTGATAGTTCCGTAAATAAGTAGATTTTCAGATGTAATGTTGATATACCAAATCTTATTGATTTATCTGTTATCGTTCAGAACATGTTAAACCCGTGCGGGACTTTATTTACACCCCGTATAATAGTAGCAATGAACTACGCCACCACGTGGGCTGAAGTGGAAGCCACGAGGACAGCCACGGCTGGGAATGTAGCTAGGTTCCTTATAAATAAAATAATCTGCAAGTTTGGGTGTGTGAAAGAAATGTTGACCGATAGGGGTACAAACTTTAAATCATCATTGGTGAGTGAGCTCTTGAGAGGATTAGGTGTACGTCTGTCCTACACTACGGCCTATCACCCTATGTGTAACGGGCTAGTGGAGCACTTCAACGGGACACTAGCTCAAATGTTGTCCCATTATGTCAGCACCAACCAGCGAGACTGGGATCTATACGTTAACCTGACATGCTTTAGCTACAATACGTCGAAGCATGAGACCACCAAGCATACACCATTCTTCTTACTTTATGGACGAGAAGCCAGACTACCAAGTGAGCTAGCGCTTGACAAAGGAGTTGACGAAGACCTGGATGCTCTCGTGATATTACAACACGTCCAAAGATGCCGAGGAAGTGGGACAATTCATAGCTACCAGCAGGCACGTAGCCAGGGGGGGCTTGAGGGGCTTCAGCCCACCCCGACATTTTCAGGGAAAGAAAATAATTATGTATGAATTACAAAACATATTGGCACTAAACGTTCACTGCCACAGCATTTGTCATAACCTTTCACTAAGGGCCAAAATTTCTTTTCTTCTTTTTTATGTTGTTTAGTGTATATAAATAAAATGTTATTATGAATTTTCAAAGAATTGCGAGTTTGTGCTTTGTAATGTGGAAAAAACCGCAGCATTGTGTAGAAAAAACAGTTGGCAGCATTGTGCAGTGGGAGAGGGAAACGGCGCCAGCGCATCACGAGTGACCTTGGCCACATAGCAGCAGTCAGTCTCAATCAGTCAGTGTTATTGAGTGTCAGATGGCAGATGTTCTGTGGTTTTTTTCCATTTTGCCTGTAGTTTAGCTACTTCTTTTGTTGTAGTGTAACGAAACGATAGCTCTACATATCTACATTACTGTAGGACAGATTTTATTTTATATGTTGTGGTTTTGACATTGTGGTTAGTTTGTGTCAGAAGGAATGAAAATATGAAACGAATAACAGGAACAACTCAAGCTAGCATTACATCATTCTTCAAAAAACCAAGACAGGAAACCAATTTCTCTACAGGTAAATGTCTCTATCAATAGACTTGAACTACCTACGTTACATTCAGTTTTTAATTTTGTTTAGTTTCCTAGAAAGTACGGTACTCTTTTAGTGTATTATTATTTTACTGGATGAAACCCGCAGCGCTTGTTCAAATATTATAAAACAATATTTGATTTTAGATTATTGTTTACTACTGTTAGACTTTTCTTGATTTTAGCGAAATTAATTCTTTAAACAATAATGCTGAATGCCAGAACCACTTTTTACTTTCTCCCTATAAAAAGTATATGGGGTAGAAAGTATCGTGATCGTGTGAAAAACGTTTTTTTATAAAATTTACACAGTTTTAGCTGAAATGGTTCCTTATTGTCCATTAAAAGATATTAGAACCCACCACCAGAGCGCTCTGATTAAACGAACATGAAACATGGCAATTATAATAACAGCAATATTTTCTATTTAAAATTAATCTTATTTTGTGAGAAAGTTTGTGCCATATTTTGGTACCATTTATTGTTAGCAGTGATGCAAATTGCAATTATTTGCGTTTGCTTTCAGATGCTGATGCTAGCAGTTCCAGTTACATTTCCTCCACAACCAGTGCAGTGACACAAGCCCAAGGTGTCCCTGTTCAAGTGAAGAGGAAGTGGGTGAGCTAACAAATGAGCAAATAGTTTTGGAACATGTTCCAAAAACTTGTGAACCTACATGGATTACAGATTGTTTTGACATGGTAACATTCAACAAAATATAGATGATAACCTAATGAAAAATATTCTTAAGTCAGTATTGCTTCCAAAACAGCCGTATGTGTATCCCTCAAGTGAAGGTAAAACACAAAAAAGGAAATTTCAAGAAAAGAGGGTTACAGACCCAAAAGAAGGATTTGCTTATTTAGTATATTCTAAAAAACAGGTGTGGGCAAAGGAGGCCATGAGGCTCCCGGAAAATTGGTAAGTAGTGGATTTAGAGACTGGAAAAAAGCAAAAGAAACCTTCATCAAACATTCCATGACAGATTATCATAAGGCGTGTGTTTTATCTGCAGAACAATTCATGATGGTTATGTCAGGAAAACAAATGGATGTACATTCACAGATAGACACTCAACGCGCGAGAGAAAGAGAGGAGAATAGGTCAGCACTAAGACCTATAGTTGAAACAATACTTTTTTGTGCCGAGCAAGAGCTGCCGTTAAGAGGAGATGAAGACAGTGGGCCACTCACATTAGAAAAGCCAGATAAAAATGATGGGAAATTTCGTGCTTTGCTTCGGTTTAGAGCATGTGCTGGAGATGAAAATTTAAAGAGGCACATTATAAGTTGTGCTAAGAACGCTACGTATGTAAGTCCTGAGATTCAAAATGAGATTTTACAAACCTGTTCAAATTTAGTGACACAAGAGATAGCTTCTAGAATCAAGAAGTCGGATTGCATTGCTATCCTGGCCGATGAAACTATGGATATCACAGCAACTGAACAATTATCTATATGTATCCGTTACGTAGATTACAAGATTGAAATACCCGTAATAGGAGAAGATTTTGTTGGATTTGTATCAATATACAGTCAGACTGCAGAGAATATTACAAAAGTAATTTTGGAAAAATGTAACATTTTGAATTTAGATTTAAACAAGTGTGTTGGACAAATGTATGATGCAGTTACCACTATGTCTGGCCATCTTACTGGAGTTCAATCCAGGATCAGAGAAAAATACCCAAAAGCAAGGTACTTCCATTGTGCCAGCCATAGATTAAACCTTGCATTGAGTGACACTTTTTCAAACTCTTGTGTTAGAAATTGCTTAGGAGCAATAAAAGAAATCACAATTTTTTTCAGAAACAGTACACATGCTAACAATGTTTTACAACACAATATTAACATTCATGCTCCTGATTTACAGAAAAAAAGAGTAACACGTTTATGTGAAACACGTTTCATTGAAAGACACGACAATGTGTTAACATTTGTGGAGCTTTTGCATCATATTGTTGTAAGCTTGGAAGAAATATCACAGACACCACAGAAAATATCTTCTTCAGCAGCAAGCTACTTGGCTACGGTTGAAAAAAGTGAATTCATTGTGTGCCTCTTTGTGTGTGAGAAACTCTTTAGCCTTACTTTGCCCCTGTCTGTTTCACTTCAGGAAAAACATATAGATATGGTGCCTGCTATTAGGCATGAAAGAACATTGTTGGAATCTTTGAACTCTGTGAGAAACGATGATGCTTTTAGAGACATGTTCACTTCAGCTGAAATATTAAGTAAGAAATTATTTGACTGTCAATTGGCAATTCCCAGACTAACTTCACGCCAGACACATCGGGCAAATCCGGAGACTAGTTCAGTTGAAGATCATTTCAGGGTAACAATTTACATACCATGTATTAACTCACTTATTCAAAATTTAACAGAAAGATTTTTAACAAATGAAGACATTTTATCTAGTTTTCAAATCCTCCTTCCGGGATTTGTAAGTCCTGATAAAGCAAATCTGTTGGAAAATCTAACTGCATATTTTGAGGAAAATCTTTCTTTAGCTGCTGTAAAAGCTGAGTATATACTGTGGTGTTCGAGTACAATAGGAGAACTGAAAAAGGATACTGAAGTTTTGAAAGTCCTTGAACTATGTGACAAAACGTACTACCGGACAATACATTGCCTCCTGACGGTATTAGCTACCATGCCAGTGACCACTTGCAGTGTTGAAAGAACTTTTTAAACAATGAAAAGGGTAAAAAGTGTTTACAAAACTTTAATGACAGAAAAAAGGTTGAGCGCACTGGCTATGGTAGCCACCCACCGAGACATAAATATAAAACCTGATGATACAATTGATAAAATGGCAGGCGAGAAGAAAAGGAGACTGTTGCTGTGATTTCATAGAACTAAACAACAATGCAGTAAATGAAGCAGGAGTTGTAATAAACTTTCTGGAAATCGTATGTCGTATGTTTAATTTCTACTTAATTAAAATTACATACATGTTGTTAAATTATATGTATTCTAAAAGTAAAAGTATTTAATGTTATTTATTTCTCCCAGTCATAGTTATTACTTTTATAACACTATTAAGTAGATATTTATTGATGGAATAGGCTATTATTGATTTTACTTATGTGGCAGAACCGACCCCCCATCAACTTAGCCCCCCCCCAAAACCAAATCCTGGCTACGTGCCTGGCTACCAGTCAACAGAAGCAGAAGGGAATATATGACAAGTCACACCGAAATGTTGAGTACAGAGTGGGAGATCAAGTGATGATATGGACACCAATCCGGAAGAAAGAAAAGTCGACAAAACTGCTTCATCGTTAGCACGGACCCTATGGCTTAAGTTAACAGATGTCAACTATGAGGTCGAGATCGTCCACAGAGGAAATAAGATGCATTATGTGGACACTATTCACGTTAACCGACTAAAACCATACCATGAGAGAAAGGACAGCCGATAGTAGGCACGTGTTGAAAGGAAAAATGTGTTAATAAAAAGAAGTTTATATACATATGATGCACCTTTTTCTATCATAGGTTGTACAGATATTACTACTTCCTCCCGCAGTGTTATTATTTTTATGTGTTATTTTGCAATAGGCGACGGTGAATACTGTAAAAGTCTCCAACCTCAAACTGTTTGAATGCTTTATCAGCGAGGTTCATGTCCACTGTGGACGAAATTGGGCGAGTCAGTTAATACCCGTGTCTGAACTATGAACCATGGTGACCTTACTAATAGTTTTGTGATTTAAATTTTACTGAATTCAGTGTTTTGTGCAGCACATTGCCACGCCATTGTCCTACAAGTGTGTAATGCGGGGGAGTCAGCCCACCGTAAAATGGTGATGTATTCGTCCTAGTGTTTATTATTACTTGTACCAATGTTGAAGGTGAGGGGCACACTCCAATCTCAGTGACGTCAGGGGTCTATTGGAAGAAACTTGAAGGTGTTATAATGTATGAGGCTTCTGTCCTCTTGATGTACAAGAATAAATTACTTGGAGTGGATATGGCTTATCTAGCCCTACCCTCAGTCAATGGGTTTTGTGAAGGACTAACTAATGACCCTAAATGTGTACCGTTTCAGTTAATTTCATTTCTTAGATATAAGCGTCAGTTCCCTGTTATGTAACTTGTCCCTCCTTCGACGTAGAAAGACACTACGAAACCTGATTATTTCTAACTTGTCGGCTCTTGCAGACATCGTTATGTAATGTAGAAAGCGGGGGTGGACAATGCTAGAAACCGGCCTGTCTCTGGGCAGTTCTTCGCCACGAGTTAAGGCGAGCGTTTGTGAGGTAAGAGAGCTACTTCACTTTTCTATAGCGATGTTTGTAATCCGCAAGGGTCTTTTAATAAATTCATTTTTTTTTTTTTTTATTTCAGGTAAAGATTTTGAAAGATAAATTTTCTAATCAGGGTTGTTTTATTATTTTTTGTTACATAGGGCAGATGTTAGCTAGAGGATTACGAGTTGACGGACATCCGAGCTCAGTCAAATATACCCCCCTTTTATTCAGAATTCGATGGCCCTAGTAAATATTCTAATTTTACATATTATAAAATGTATTATATTAGTTTAAAGGTATTTTAGATTTGCAAATAGACTTTAATGAGAACAATAAAAATATATGTTTCACACCCACATGTGTTCTTTTAATTTTAATTATTATATCCCTATTAAAAAGAGGCTACTTATACGTATGGGGTAAGTAGCGGTATAAATGTTAATACATTTAGGGTCATTAGTTGATTTATGTCTTTATGGATATTACAGGTTGATAAACATATTGGTCGGCGAGTGCGCTGGGTTAATTCTGGTGTAGGTTTAGATTCCGCTGGTCCAATTAATTTTAATGATATAAATCGTTTTAAAAGAAATTTGAATTTTATAGGTAATTTCACCACCGGTGTTGTGGAGTTGCTATCAATCATCAACTAAAGCCATTGATTACTAACAAATATTAATGTCAGTTTGAAAAAGGTTTAATCGGGCAGATGGAGGAAGCAATCCAGGAGCTGGACAACTTAAATCTTAATATGAAAAACTACAGTGAGGAAGTAGAGCAGACTTTTGCCAGGATTATAGACGTAGGGGTTAACATTACTAAAGAGATTGATATATTCCAGAAGAAGATGTTCACCACAGAGCAATTTAATAATGACAAAAGCTTTACCTTGTTACAGTTAGGAGCTCATCATGTGAAAAGAAAGTTGCAGATTACCCAGCTCGTTATTCGTCTAGAAATTCTAAGCCAGTGTAGAGAAAGGAAATTGCCCACTTTCATTTTTACAGTAGAGAAATTAAAAAGCGATTTATTGACCTTAGGCCATGCAGTTAATGATGACGGTTACGAACTAGCCATACCAGTCGAGGACATATCTAAATATTTACAGCTAGAAATTGTTGACTGTATTATTTCAGGGGAAGACATTTTAATTAACTTAAAAA
The DNA here is from genome assembly GCA_035578905.1 of Stictocephala bisonia. Taxonomy (NCBI): domain Eukaryota; kingdom Metazoa; phylum Arthropoda; class Insecta; order Hemiptera; family Membracidae; genus Stictocephala; species Stictocephala bisonia. The sequence goes on along the minus strand of JAQJVL010005307.1, from coordinate 21,296 downwards.
TACCAATCCGGAGACAGAGTTCTCAGTGGAAGTTACACGAGTTGGTGCCTATACCTTATGCATGGACTGATCAAGTATTTTCTGTTCAGACTAATACAGCGTTTATGGCCGTTAATGGGGAACAGCTACTAGCCATCCAGGGATCAGCTGATCGGGACTTTAGGCCACACGACGTGAGTGGATCGATTTTACTGAGTTGAAGGTACAGTAAGACAATCGATCTTACAGCCAAGAGGAAGGTAGGAGCCATCGAAGTGGACGTGAAATGTGGTTGTAAACTCATGTGTGATTCACGAGTTCTAGTTTCAGATTCCTACCCGTGTAAATGGGATTATGAAAAATCCTGTGATATCATCATTAGTACAGACAATACAGGCTTCGTGTCCCAGTATTAAGTCGTCGAAAATCTCTTCAAACCAAGCACATACACCTAATACCTTTGATGTGGTTTCAGAATGTTTAGATGAAGACTGGCCTTCCCAAATATGTCATTGGAGTTTCTCTATTTCAGGACATAAGAGTAGTGTAGAAAAGGGGTTTAAAGCACAGCCTTGAACTTTGTACTGTTATTGTTTACAAATTTATCACCACGTTTTGACCCAGAGGTCAAGACCACTACTGATTATCACCACATGTTGACCCCAGAGGTCAAGTTTACTATTGTTTACTACAAGCACGTGGACCCCCACGACGTTGTCCTAGGTAAGTGTTGTTTTGATTGACGTCACGCCGTATTTATTAAATTAATTGTATTTAATGCGGGCAAAGTGTCGAAGACCGGTGCCGGGATCGATCGTATGATGTTTAGTTTGTGAGACCAAGACGATACCAACGCAGCACAGTGACACACTCAAGAGGGTAACGTAAGTAGAAGCAGAAGAACGCGTGGCTCCACCGAGCCAGGTGCATTTATACTATATGAAATGTATTTTTCCCAATAATTTGTATTTAATATAGTATTACTTTGTTCCGACCATTTAAACCGAAAAAAAATTCTGTTTCTCTTTATACTATATAAAATGTACCAACTGTTTTTTTCGCAATGTTACCAACTGGCACGATTAATTGCATTATACTATATAAAATATCTCAGTGTTAACAACTCACACGATTTATTACATTATACTATAATAAATACATATAAGATTTTTTTTCTCTCTTTTAGTTATACTATATAATAAATGCAATTAATTTTTATATATAAATCGGTTGGAATATCTTTGAAAGAGCTTACACATTTATAGTTATTTATTTTTATTACAATAATAAATGTATATTTGTTAATATATATTAATTTAAGTTAAATTTTAATGTATTGGTATTATTAGGCGAGCAAGGACTGGTAGGAGTTATCAATGTTACAGTTGCCACGAGCATCATACAAAGTGCCACTATCAAATCAGCGTGACCCGGCGACCTCTCCGTAAGACCGTCACGACTGTCTCACGAACTGATTATGTGACTGCTCGCAGTGTTACCAACTCGCACGATTAATTGCATTATACTATATAAAATATATCTCAGTGTTAACAACTCACACGATTTATTACATTATACTATAATAAATACATATATGATTTTTTCTCTTTTAGTTATACTATATAATAAATGCAATTACTTTTTATATATAAATCGGTTGGAATATCTTTGAAACAGCTTACACATTTATAGTTATTTATTTTTATTACAATAATAAATGTATATTTGTTAGTACATATTAATTTAAGTTAAATTTTAATGTATTGGTATTAGGCGAGCAAAGACTGGTAGGAGTTATCAATGTTACAGTTGCCGCGCGCAGCATACAAGGTGCCACTATCAAATCAGCGTGACCTGGCGACCTCTCCGTAAGATAGTCGCGACTGTCTCGCGAACTGATTATGTGACTGCTGCTCATTTCTGCTAGCCTGAAACTTTGTTTTTCATTACATGTTGTTCGGATTCCATATTTAAGTGGTTTTTCTATATATTTAGTAGATATATAGAAAATAAAAATTATATTATATTTTATTTAATATTTAATTTAGTATTTAAAAATCGTAAGGTAAAATACTATTCTATGAATTTTTTAATGACAAAAGTAACACAATATTTAAATAATGTTATGAAATAAATTATAATAATATTTAATTTATTATTTAAAAATACATTAAACTAGATAAACTAATAATGTTAATTATTAGTTACTGAAAACTCTATAAAAATTCTGTCTTTTTTAAAACCAACTGATGTATTTGTATGGTATACTATTGTCCAAGTCCAATTTTGCTGATGCAATGTTTCATCATGTGTACTTTGATACTGGTTTTTACCACACGATGTCTAATTGACGTCATTCGACTGGGTATAAATACGACTTGTTTTCAACGGTTGGCATAGCAATCATCGAGCTTCTCTCTGGTAAGTAAACCTTCAGTACTGTCTTAGGGAGCTGATACCTTGCGGTGTTAACGAAACTCCTTAAGCTAGGCTAAGTTCTAGAGGAGCTGATACCTTGCGGTGTTAACGAAACTCCTTAAGCTAGGCTAAGTTCTTGAGGAGCTGATACCTTGCGGTGTTAACGAAACTCCTTAAGTTAGATTAATAAATATTATTAACTTATTTCTCTTAAATCATCTACCGTATTATTCAATTTTATAATATTTCTTTCAATTAAATTACTATTCAAATACGCGTTTATGAAACATTAGTTTATGGAATTATAATGTATATTTGATAATGTATTACTTTAAATCGATTGAACTAAAAGATATTATGCACTAACCTTTATTAAATCATTATCGAACAGACTAGAGTTTTACAGATGTTTAAATAATGTTTATATTTAAGACTACAGTTAAATATTTGATGCTCTATTAATTTTATTTAATATGTTTTTTAATCTTATTTTCCAGTCTATCTTTTAACGTCTCATTATTCAATCTGCTGATTTCAACGTCCGAAACTTCAATCTGCTGCTTCCAGTTTAATTTTCAACACCAGTGATTACATCTATATCTCAATCATGCTGCTTTCAATCTGCTGCTTCCAGTTTAATTTTCAACACCAGTGATTACATCTATATCTCAACCACGCTGCTTTCAATCTGCTGCTTCCAGTTTAATTTTCAACACCAGTGATTACATCTATATCTCAACCACGCTGCTTTCAATCTGCTGCTTCCAGTTTAATTTTCAACACCAGTGATTACATCTATATCTCAACCACCTGAGTTTAAAGTAAGTTTAAATCTTAATTTTATTTAAAAAATCATTATTGTATATTTAACTATGTATTACGTTAAACCAATTGCACTAAAAGATATTGTTGACTAACCTTTTATTAAATCATCGTTAAACAGACTAAATCTTTAAACTGTCAAATAATATACTATTTATTTAATTATTTTTTATAATAAAGACTACAGTTAAATATTTAGATAACTTATTTCTTATTAATTGTATAAAAATAATGTATTAATGTAATTTGTTTTTTAATCTTATTTTTCAGTCTCAAACTTTACTGCCGCTTTACACTCCAGTCCAACCTCCAACACCAGAGTTTCATCTTTCAACTTCATACTTCAACCAGCTGCTTGTACATTTAGTTTAAAGTAAGTTATTAAATTAATAAAATGTCTGTTTCTTGTATATTAGGATATTATGAATTGAGTGATAAGGCGTATGCTCCTACTAAAGCCACAAAATATTCAGCTGGATACGATTAAAAAAGTCCATATGATTATGTTGTACCTGCTCACGATAAAATACTTATAAAAACAGATTTAGTAATTACTTTACCTGAGGGTACATATGGAAGAATAGCTCCTCGTTCAGGATTAGCTTGTAAATATTTTATTGACGTAGGTGCAGGTGTTGTAGACTCAGATTACACAATCTGTGTGTACTTTTATTCAACCATTCATCTGAAGATTTTAAAATGAAACCGGGGGATAGGATAGCACAATTAATATGTGAAAAGATACATATGCCAGAATTAATTGAGTTAAAAGAATTAAACAGTAAAACAGAACGTGGAGATGGAGGTTTTGGGTCTACTGGTTCATAGACATTTTAGTTCATCATTACATACATGGTATTCAAACTATTTATTTTTTTATTTCTCTTTATAGAAATGTAGAATACCTATCTAGCCACTTTACTATCTTCTACCGATTTGACATTGCCCTCTACATCTCAGGAAGCTTTGAAACAACCACATTATCTCCAGCCCCACAAAAAGGAAGACAGAACAAGGCTAAAGTCAACAATAAAACAGGGAGTATAAATAAAACACCTAAAACGAAGTACACTCTAAAAGGGGTTGTTTAAATGTTACTATTATTGGGATTGAATTCGGTCACTTTGTGGGAAAAACCTTTTATTCTATTAGTAAAGACGTTGCCGAACGTATGAATTTGGAATTGACTAACCTATTTTTTAATCTAAATTAGTATCCAACGCAAAAGTGTCAGGTGTTGCAATTGCCCAAACCAATGATCTATCCCAACACAAGTTTAGTAAAATTAATGATGTAGAAAGGGAATATGATGAGCTGATTGGTTATGCTGAACCTATTCTAGAAGCATACAGTACATATAGGTATAGCATAGATTCTGTTTCAAAATTCTATGATATTGTAAAACAATTTTTAAATAATCAGAAATCTAATGAGCAATCTCAAACAAAAGTAAACGAAAAGGATGTTTTTAATTTATTAGGACAAGGCTTCGGTAAAAAAACTAAAACCTCTCAGCTCATCAGCCAAATTATCTCAATTAGAAATGAGGAAGTAATGAGGAAGTGTGTTACTCCTGGAGAGGAAGGAAGGTATTTGGTTAAAATCGAGATTACAGATTGTGATAATTTGAGAGGAGTTAGTCAGGATAGACACTGGACAAAAGTTTGGAAAAAGGCTGTTTTCTTAGTGGATGATGAACAAGACCCCTCTTTCAAATCACTAAATGAGATATGGACAGATCAAGCAAAGAGAATTTTAAAAATCAAAGATGTAAAGAAAACTGAATACGAGGACAGTGACGATAAACCCTCAAGGAAAAGAGCAAAGTTTTCACGTTAAAGTATGAATACTATTAGCCATTTGTTTTATATATTATATGAACAACATCATTTATTCTGAATATTGATTAGAGTAGTTTTTTTCTGTTGGACAGCAATAGACCAATTAAGGCGGTAGCTGCAATAAGGGCCTATGGATCCATAAGCCCTTTTTGTGGAGATCGTTTATTTGAACTCCTTACATATCAGTTGGTATACCTGCAAAGTTTCATGGCCCAATCTCACCTAGTTTTTTTTTTACAGCTGTTTAAATAAATTAGTGTATAGGCCCGTCTTGCATAGATCAAGGTTAATGTCACTGAACGTATGTTTTGTCCAGTTTTAGAGTGTGTTAGACGTAAAACAGTAGTAATAACAAGTTTATTTTATTATTTAACACAATGCTAAGTACCAAATCAAATTTTGGACACTTTTACGAAGAAGGGTGCTTAGGAGAAAAGTGAAAACAAAGAAGAATGGGACCGAAATATCAGAAAGCGTCAGAGGCTATCTGGTGAAGGTTATGTTTCTTCCACAGGGATTAATGTTCAAGGTAAAAAGTTTATTATAGTTGATAAATGTTGCAACAAGAACTGTTTTACCCAAATATCACGTATAGATCAACAACTCTTATTTGACAAGTTTTGGACCAGTGAAGCAAAATCTAACCAAGATGCTTTGCTTGCTAGTTTTAGGAGGATTGCTGTCAGTATAGGTCGAAAATGACAAGAAGTTAACCCTAAAGTAGATAGATCTAAGAATTGGAAGTATGAGATTAAACTTGAAGGAATTAGTTTTAATGAGTGTCGAGCATTTATAGTAGCCTTGTTACAAGTTTCTGTAAAGAGATTAAGATTAGTTCAGGCCAAAGTTGTTGCAGAACAAAGTTTTGAAGAAAAGAGAGGGTGCCATCCCAACAGACCTAATAAGCTTGCTGACAATGTATGGGAATTGGCTTTAAAACATTTAAAGAGCATTCCACATCATAGCAGTCATTACTGTCAATCCAAAACAAACCGCTTGTATTTCGAAAACCCCGAAATTACAGTGAAAGGTTTATATGAACAATTTTATAACTTTTTCCACGAGGAAACAGGATCCCAATTAAAAATGTCGTACAAAATCTATTTCAAGTTTTTATAGGGAAACAAACTTTACTGTGCAGCAGCCAAAAACTGATGTATGTGATTTTTGTACGGATTGTCAGAAAAAATTAGAACTAAACCCCAGAGATGAGTGTATTTTTCAATATAATGTACATAAGAAACGGGCTGAAGAACATCTAAATTTGAAAAGAGACATTATTAAAAAGTCAAAAGAAGATGATTCATTGTTAGTATTGGAATTTGATTATGGGCAAAATCTTGCCTTGCCAAAACTGAATGTAACGAAACAATTTTATTCTAGACTGATTTGGCTGTTTATTTTTAACATACACGTCCACAATGATGACACTTCATTTATGTATACTTTTGTGAAATTACTAGCGAAGAAAGGTAGCAATTCTGTTGTATAATTCCTTTTTGACTGTCTTAATAAAGTGATTGACAAGTACCCAAATATTAAAGAAATAGTTCTACTATTAGATGCGGCTGGAGGACAAAATAAAAATATAACAGTTTTACAGTTCTGTTCTTGGCTGGCAAAGACCCATAACGTGTCAGTTAAACAGATGTTTCCTGTTAGGGGGCACTCGTTTGGTCAATGTGACCGCAATTTCGGTCTAATAAAATCTTTTATTAAGAAGAAAGGTGTAATCGAAACACCTGATGTTTACTATGAAGCTATACGGAACTGCCATAAAAACCCATCACCATATGAATTAATAGATGGCAAAGAAATTGTATTTGATTGGAAAAACGCTTTTGAGCCGTTCTTTTTTAAGAAACCTATTGGTATTCATGATAAGTTTGGTATACAAAAATATGTAATCATCAAATGCCAATCAAGTGGAGCCTTAGCTTGTTCAACTACATACAATGCAGTTTTACAGCCTTACAGGTTCATGAAGACGTATCCTAAAGAGTTACTCTTATTCCTGTGCATGCAGAGCAGCTTAATCCCAACAAAATGGCAGATGTAAAGTCATTAATGTCTTTTATCAGCGATGAAAACAGGAAATTTTACATCGATTGTAATCGATGAAGTATCGATCGATCGATACTTAAAATACGATAAGTAAGATTTGTTTGGAGAAGATTGTAATACTGGAAATTAAATTTTAGACATTCCAAGATACTGTAAGATAGAAAGTGTGGTATAAATATAAGTGTATTATCACTATTTAATAATATCACTGTTTTGTAAAAATAAAAAGTATTATTAACTAGGCTATAAGTCATTTTTATTTTGTATCCTGCTATAAAAAGATCATATAAATTATGGTCTATGCAAGAAGAGCATGCAAAAATGCTTTCTATGCAAAAAGGACCCGTGCAGTATACCACAACCATAACAAATATTTTATTAGTCATATATTGTTATTAAAAATTTAGATTATCAACATTTTCTCCAAATTTTGTAGAATATGCAGACATTTTCAAATTAGATTTTCATTAAATACCATATTTATCGTCAGATGATGTATTTTTAAAACTCGATTTTCTCAAAACAGTGTTTTGGCATATAGGCCCTTATTGCAGATACCTTCTCAATTATAAAACGTAAATTGCAGAATGATCTGATAGAAGTAGATGACTTACCCAGTACATCACACACAACACATAATGGTGATGAAGATGATGCTGATGACGATAGTGATGAGGAAAATACCGGTTTATACAATTTTAAGAGGAAAAAAGCTCGTTTGGAAACAACATCGATACAGGGTGAGTTTGTTGAAATAGAAAAAGCATTCAGAGGAAATTTAAAAACCTATTTTCTAACAAATGAATCTACATCGGTCAAGGATGTTTGTTTATTATTATAATGTACAAAGGCCAAATGGTGCAATTAATTCAAAATCAAATTGCAGTTCTGAATATTATTAAATTCAATATATCAGTTGAAAGCACGTATATTAAACAACAAACCAGAGAAATGCAGGATAGAGCATTTAAAACAAAAAACACAGCTGTTTTCTCAGATACTGACTTAAATCATATTTTACATGATTTATTTATTAAAATTTGTAAAGAGGAAGCTGAATACGAGGGAAGAGGTAGTGGATGGAGTCTTTTACGTGTCGATGGCATTATGTTACGTATAAGCAGGTATCGTCCATTAGGAGGAAGTTCATTTTTGCCCTTACCTCAAATAATCTTAATAAAAAAAGCTGTTGTGAATCCTGAAAATATTGATGTTTACTGTTTTAAATGGGCTATAATATGTCATTTTATTAAAGGTCAAAACAAACACAGAATCGACCATCGGTACGATGCTCTTTGTAACAAATATAATTTTGATGGAATTGATTTCCCAACGCCTTTAAGACAAATAGCCAAATTTGAAAAGAATAATCAACATATTAGTGTTAATGTATATGGGTTATATGAAAGAGATGAAATATTTCCTTTGAGAATTTGTGATATTGAAAAACAAACTCATATTGATCTGCTTATGCTATCAAATGATGAAGGCATTAGTCATTACTGTTATATTTCCAATTTTAGTAAATTAGTCAGATCTCAAATTACTGAGCATAAAGTAAAAGCAGAATTTTGTAAAAGGTGTTTATCAAAGTTTCAAGATTCAAAAAATAATGAAAAACTGATCCAACATAAAAAGATGTGTGGTCAGAATAAACCTGTTCGAGCTGAAATGCCTGATGAATATAGATAACCAGTATTATTAAAATTTAAGAATGTACAAAACATGTTTAAAGTACCAGTTGTAATACATGCAGATTTTGAATCCTTACTAAAACCTGTAAATGAACAAAGTTCAAAACATACTTTTGTTAATAATGTTCATGAACCTATGAGCTTTTGTACGTACGTTGTACATAGTGAAGATTTATCAGATTGTATACAAACTGTGTTACCTAGAGATGCATACTTGTATAGATGTCAAGATGTCACCAAGTTGTTTATGGTTCACATAGTAGATTTGGTAATACAATAGGCAACGCTATAAAAGACAATGATTTTGCCATGTTACCATTTACGTCTGAGGAAGAGAGAAAGGTACAAACAACAAATAACTGTGAAATGTGTCAGAGATTGTTCACATACACTATTCTTCGTCATAAAGACCATTGCCATTTAACAGGCCGATTCAAAGCTGTTCTGTGTAACATGTGCAATCTTAGAAGACAGGAACAAACTAATATTCCAGTATTTATTCATAGCAGTGCGAACTATGACTCTCATTTCATTGTAAGACAACTCGGTTTTGATCAAAGAGGTATAAGTGTTATTCGAAATTCTACAAAAAAATATATACTATTTGGTAAATAAACATCGAGTTGCTTGAACATTCGTTTTATTGATACTTATAAAATTATGAATTCCAATCTGGCTTCACTTTAAAAAAATTACCAAATGACAAATTCAATCACATTCGATTGTTTTTCAATGACTGTGACTTACCATTGGTAACCCGTAAAGGTTTATATCCTTATGAGTATACATCTTCATGGGCGAAATTAGATGAAACTCAGCTTCCTCAAAAGAAAGATTTTAAAAACACCTTACTAAACAGCAATATCAGTCGCTACCTTGGTTTGACAAGGTTCTAACTGACATTTTTGCTAAATATGGTGTTTTCACTCAATATAACTAAGTTTATGTTTCTCTATGTGTTGCACTGGTTTTTATTCCTCTATGTAGAATAATAACAGATTTAGAACAGTGACGAAGTTCCAACTGCAAGAAAAACAAACTAATATTTGGTGTGACAAGGTTCCAACTGAACATTTTTGGTGGTATATGATCAGCTGATCAAATTGAAAAAAGAGAAACTCTGTCTTAGTTTGTTATGGTAATGAGAGATTGTTTGTTTGTTTATTTATTACTTGGTGTAAGCATTGAAGTAAGAATTAAGTTATAATTGACAGTAAAATACCAAATTCATCATTTAAAAATAACTTAAATGACGAAATGTCTTATGCTAGTTTGAGTAGTATGAGTGATTTGTTTGGTGACAACTCAGAAGATGATTATGTTTTACCTACATCAGAAGATGATTCAGATGAAGAATATGAAGAATGCACAATTTTATCCAAATCCAGGTAAGATTGTGTTTTATATTTGTTATGTCTTAATAAATCAAATGCAACGTTTCAATTTTGTATTGATTCATTTGTCTGGCTAGTAAAACAAAATAAAAAAGTATACACACTGTCAAAATATAATAGCCTAGGCCTAGGCCCATTATTTCATTTATTCCTGTAAACGTATAAACCAAGAAGGTATCAACATTGTTACAACTTGTTTGTTATTTTGTCGACTAGAAAGATTAAATGTTTTATATCATATGAATAATGATTGTAATTAGGCTTACATCATTTCGTTTATTAGTAGTGAATGAACGTTTGTGTCAATGACTTTAAAACAATGGTTTTTAAATGACTATACTTATTTTTTATTTTATTTTCAGAAAAAGGAAAGTAGAAGAACACCTACTGGTGACCCTACTTTTGCACGGGAACATATTGAAAGCATCCCAAAGGTTGAGTCTCACTATTGTCGGTCTAGAACCAAACGAGAATACTTGGGATCAAATTTGAGTATTTCAAAATTATATGACCTTTATCTTGAAAAGTGTAACGATACATCAACTGTCCCTGTCAAACTCTCCATGATAACAAAATATTTGTTACGGAGTACAACTTAGGTTTTCATCAACCTAAAAGCGACCGCTGTGATTTGTGTGAGAAATTCAAAATGGCAGAGAAAACTGGTACATTATCTGTAGATCTAAATAAAGAGTATAATGCCCACATAATTGAGAAAACCGCAATGCGTGAAGAAGCCAAAAGGGATAAGGACTCTAAAACTCCTGTTCTATTTTTCGACTTAGAAAATGTCATCAATTGCCCACGAGCTGCGATGAGCTCTTTTTTTTATTCAAGGAAATTAAATGTTTACAACATGACAGCTGTGTACAGTGTTACAAACCAGGTCTACTGCGCTATGTGGACAGAAACCATGGCTGGTAGGGAGGGCAACGACATCGCTAGTGCAGTAAGAAAGATTCTCGATGTGGTAGCTGAAGAGAATAACTTATCAAACTTGACTACATGGTCAGATTCATGTGTCCCCCAAAACCGAAATTCCATGATGTCCTATGCCATGATGGACTTCCTTAAGGAACATGAGGAAATAAACTCTGTCACTATGAAGTATTCTGTGCCAGGACATTCATGCGTTCAGCTGGTAGATAATGCTCATAGCTTGATAGAGAAAGCAATGCAAAAATCTGTATTTTACTCTCCAGTCAGCTTAATAAGAGTAGTGAAGCAAGCTAACGTCAAAAAACCGTTCCGAATAATTTAGATGAAAGAATCAGATTTTAAAGACTTTTCAGGAATTTCAAAGTTGATGAACTACAAAAGTGTACCGTTCACAAAAGTTGCTCAATTACATTTTACACATACCTATCACGAGGTTGAGTTCAAGACTACCCATTTGGCTTTTAAACCTGTGAACCTAGGAAACCTCAAGTGCAAGGAATTCACTCCTAAAAGGAATTTTGCAGTGCGAAGAGTAAACAGTCAAATGTGCCTACAACTAGTGTGTTCGACTTAAAACCTAAAGTTGATAAAAACAAAGGATATATAAGCGATTTGAAGAAAAAAGACATAAAAAATATGTTGCCTCTTATGCCACTACAAGATAGGGACTACTTCGAAGTGGTTTTGAAGATTTGATTAAAGTACATGATTCTTGTAAGCAGAAAAAGTTTCTGTAGTATGCTATACTTTTTTAACCTATAGGCCTATAGAATTAATTTTGTACTATTGTCCATACAGATGTTGTGTATCTTTTTATGCTGTGTTTTATTTAATTTGGTCTTAAGAAATAAATAAGATGGTATGTGTAAAAGAGCAATTCAGTTTAATTGTTTACGTTTACCTTTAACTTAGTCTTTTAAAGATAACCATATAGGTCTACAAGTAAACGATTTTCAAGACCTCCAGTGTGATGTACGGTAAGTTTTTTTGTTTAAGAGTACAAAATAATGTTGTATACTATATTTATAGGCAACAATTTAGTTTTTAAAAATATTTTTGGTTTTAGCTATCTAAAAAAGTAGGATTAAACTGACAGCTTTTCTTGAAGTTAGCCTTTTATTTAGTTTGACAGGGGTTCAAGTGCACTTAGAACCTTGTCAGTCTGAGAATAAGTCATTGGGAAAGTGACAAGGTTCTATCTGAATTTTACTTATTTTATTACTGATATAAACATGTTAAAAAATAAAATAGATAACATATTTTCTTAAAGTAATAATTATCACTAGTGTATGTGCCAAAAATCAAAAATAGATTCCTATTAATAATAGAAATAGAGCAATTTAAAACTTTGACAAGGTTTTTCTCAAAACAAGCTGATGGTCAGTTAGAACCTTGTCAAACCAAGGTAGCGCAGTGATGAAGATTATAAACACGCACTCGATGTTTGGAACCATTTCAATGTAAGGACTCTAGGCGAATACAGTGACTTATATTTGAAACTTGATGTTTTACTACTTTGCGATGTGTTCGAAAATTTTAGAGATTTGTGTCTGAGTAGTTATGAATTGAATCGTTTATTGCAGAAACCCCATAACCAACATTTTTTTCGATTTTGACTTTTTAGTATATTAATGATGTACAAATTGAAATACATCGTTTGGTGCAGAAATCACACAACTGCGACTATCCTAAGGGCTTCAAACTGGGCATCGAATCATTCGTTTAGTGCAAAAACCCCTCAAGTGACTGCAGTTGTGGGGTTTCTGCAACAAACTCAGGGTAAATTAATTTTTTGTGTTGAGCGATGTTGGCAGCCGTGACTGTCATTGTTGCCATGTGCTCTTCACTTCCTGTCTATAGGTCAGTGGTGTACTGTTTGTTTACTACCGTTTATATCGGGCTGATTTCTTGGTTGTTAATGCGTTTTTAAGTATAAGTTGTTGTAGTGGTTGTAAAGAACTTGTGAAAGTCTATCTAGTAAGCTAAGGGACCCTCTTCTGTGTGAAAGTGCCAAACGTACTGCTGTTGGAGAGATGATGGTTCATAAAAATAGGGCTAAGAAGTATTACAAGAAAATAAAAGATTACAGTGATGACAAAGATGACAAAACTCTGGCAATATGTTTTGACTTCATGCTAAATCTACCTTTGCCACACATTCCCGTCCAAGAAGTCTTCTACATGCGGCAATTGTGGGTGAACTGCTTTTGTATCCACAACCTAAAGACTAATAAGGCGAAAATTTATGTATACCATGAGGGTGTAGGAAATAAATCACCAGATTAGGTGTGTTCTTTTCTTTTTGACTACATAAAGACTGAAGTCCCTGATACAATAAAGACATTGGTACTGTTTAGTGATGGTCCTTTCGGACAAAATAAGAAACACACCGTGATAAGATTCTTAATGGCTCTGTGTGACAATTCACATTTTGAGACTATTACATATTGCTTCCCAGTGCGAGGGCATTCTTTTTGCCCCTGTGACAGGGACTTTGGCTGTATAAAGCGCCTCATACGGAAAGCTGACCGGATTTATACACCACAGTAGTACATTGAACTGATACTGAGGGCTAGTAATTCTGGTCGATTCACAGTCCATGAAGTGAAAACCAATTAAATATTAAACTTCAAAAGCTGGTGGCCTGCATACTACAAAAAGACAGTTTCAGCCTCCGATGAAACAGCAGGAAGAGCCATCCCAAAGAAGGACAAAGAACCATTTAAAATATCCACTTACAGACAGTTCCAGTTCTCCTCACATTCGCAAGGGAAAGTAGTAGTGAGGGAGTTCATTGATGGCTTACGTGAGTCCACATTCACCCTCCTGAAATGTGACAAACCACCGGAACTACCAACTGCAGTTGCCTACCCCCAAGGACAGGTAAGACATTTTTTTATTTCTACAATTTTATTTTAAACAATTAAAAGAAAACAATGAAGTTATTTTTTTTTACAATAATAATGAACGTAATGTTATTAGTTAATAAATAATATCAACAGCATATTCACTTTTTTTAAAATATGCTAGCCAGTCAGGACTTATCTTTACAGAACCAACAAGTTGATTTCTTCGTTACAGGTACCTATCCAAAAGGCAAAGCTCAATGATATCAAAAAGTTGACCAACTATACCACAGGGTATGAAGACTTCTACAATGCTTTGTTACAATGGCCAACAACAGATGCCGAAATGATTGAGGGGTCCAATGAAGATGACGAGTAGGTTAAGTCCGAAAAAATGTAAATTTGTTCATGTTTTTATACTAGTTAATGAGTTCCATCATTGAATAAAGTGTCTTATTTATATTTTTGTTTTTCAATGTGCCCAAACCTTCAAATCAGTCAGAAAATTACTAAACAAATTATAATTTGGTTTTAAAACAGCGTTTATTGCAGAAACAGCATAAGTGAAAAAAATTATTTATTTTTTTTCTAAGTGGTATGTCAGCCCTGATGATTAAGATCGATATCCACGACTTTAAATACCTTGGTAGTTAACAATTAAAAATTACTTAATTAAAATGTTTGTTACTTTTTTGGAAATTAGGTTTTTCTTGATTTCCCTAAAATTCGAAAAATGTTGGTTATGTGGTTTCTGCAATAAACGATTCAATTGGATTGTGCCCATTATTTAACATTACCTAGTTTTACATTCGACGCAATGCTTAAGTATACCAATATAGAACTTGAATTATTAAATGATTATGATAAGTATATATTTATAGAAAATGGAATCAGAGGTGGTATAACTTCATGCATTAAACGTAATGCTAAAGCAAACAACCCTTACATGGGTGATAGTTATAAAATTGATCAAGAGCATTCTTATCTAATGTATCTTGACTGTAATAATCTATATGGCCTAGCCATGACCTAACCTATGCCGTTAGGTAATTTTAATTGGTACAGAGGTAATCTAGATACATTAAATGTATTGACTGTACCAAATGATTCAAACATTGGTTATTTTTTTGAAGTAGATGTAGATTATCCAGTTTCACTTCATGATAAACATAATGATCTCCCTTAATTACCCGAGAGAATGTCACCACAATCCAAACAAAAGAAACTTCTTACAACTCTTCATCCTAAATTAAAATATATTTGCCATTATGTAAATTTGAAACAGGCATTACAACATGGTCTTGTATTGAAAAAGATTCATCGTATTCTTCAATTTGAACAGTCGTGTGGGTTAAAAGGTTATATTGATTTAAACACAGAAAAACGTAAAAAAGCACAAAATGACTTTGAAAAAGATTTTTATAAATTATTGAATAATAGTATGATTGGTAAGACAATTGAAAACATAAGAAAGCGTATGCATTTAGAATTAGTTTCATCAGAAAGAAGGCTTAACAGACTAATTAACAAACCAACATTTTTGGATAGAATTATTTACGATGAATCTTTAAGCGCTGTTCAGTGCGCTAAGAAAGCAATTCACTTTGATAAGCCTAAATACGTTGGATTTTCTGTTTTAGAACTAAGTAAAACTATAATGTATGAATTTCACTATGACATAATGCTACCTAGATATGGATCTAAAATAAGTACTCTCTATATGGATACTGATGCATTTTTTACCAAATCTACACCGATGACTT
Source organism: Stictocephala bisonia (assembly GCA_035578905.1). Lineage (NCBI taxonomy): Eukaryota > Metazoa > Arthropoda > Insecta > Hemiptera > Membracidae > Stictocephala > Stictocephala bisonia. The sequence continues at coordinate 5,537 of JAQJVL010005307.1, read as the reverse complement.
TTATCAAGATTTAAAAAATGACTCAGAGTTTATGAAGTATTTCGATACTTTTGATTACCCTACTGATCATATGTGTTATAGCCCTGTTAATAAAAAGGTGTTGGGAAAATTTAAAGATGAGTGTAATAGCATAGTCATTGTTGAATTTATAGGTTTCAGACCAAAATTGTACTGTTTTAAAAACATAGCACCCTTAAGCAAGAGTATTGAGGGTAAAAAAGAACCAACGGTACAGAAAATAGGTAAAGGCTTCACTAAAAGCGTTGTTAGTAATGATATTTTATTTTCAGATTACAAAAACTGTTTGCTTAATGATATTAAGCAACTGCTCGGTACAAGTCGGTGCTTCATCGTTGCCTGCCATAACGCGAACCGTTAGGTTACGTTATTAATTATATGTATTATTTTAAGTTCAATTAAAATGTCGGCTTTCTGTGGCGTTTGTGGCGACGTGTGTAAAGATTTAAAAACCTTGATTATGTGCAGTGGTTCATGCAACAGAAGCTTTCATCTTCAGTGTATTAAAGGCGATGGTGTTAAAACCCGTACCGGAAGTAAAGACTGGAAGTGTGAAGATTGTGGTGGGTCTGTAAGCAGCAAATCATCGGTGGAGTCCTCTACTTTGACAAAGGAATTCTTAATTTCAGTCATAGAAGCATTTAAGCGTGAAGTATTTGAAGAGCTTAAAAATAACTCAAAGCAAAATGAGGAGCTGCGGCAGTCTGTACAATTCTTGTCTGATGCAGTAGATGCGTCAAATAGATTAATGGCTGAAATGAGGAAGGATTATTCAGAGTTAAAGAGAAAAAATGAAGAACTTGAGAGAGTGAATAGACAACTTAGCGAATCAGTGGAAAACCTTCAAGAAAGAATGCGTGCAATGTTGCAGTACTCAAGGAAAGCTAATATTGAAATTAGCGGATTGCCAGTGACACCGAATGAGCACCCGGTCAGCCTGCTGAGAGATGTGGGGAAGGCGATCGGAGTGGAGCTGCGGGACGACGAGATGGTAGCAGCGCACCGAGTTCCGACCTACAGGAAAGACAGAACACCATCCCTCATCGTACAGTTTCACACCCGGAACCAGAGAGACGTATTGATCATGGCCTATAAAAAGAAAAAAGGACTCGTAGCTAATGAGGTAAATAAATCATTCCCAACAAACCGAGTTTATATCAATGAACATATGTCTCCTGAAAACAAGCGATTTTTTGCACAACTAAAGGAAAAGTGTAAACAAACAAATTTTAAGTATGTATGGTTTAGAGAGGGAAATTTTTACGTTAGAAAAAATGAGGGAGACAAACCTTTAAAGATAAATAATGTAAGTAACATGGCATCTTTAAAGTGAATTAATGGTCACAAGAGAAGTTATTATGTTTATATGCTTAATTTATTGTTATTATACTATTCAAACTTTGTATGGAATAAAAATTTTTTATTTTTTTTGAAATGGCATGTTTGGTGATAAAATAATATTTAGCAATGTCACAATTTGAAAGTAACTGTAGTGTTTATGATAGCTTAGATAATAATTTTTTCCCCGATGGTAATTTAATGAATAGTAATATGAATGTTTTTTATTTAAATATAAGGAGTATAAGACAAAATTTTAATAAGCTTCTATCTGAAATTAATAAAATAAATTATAAATTAAATTTCATAATTCTGAGTGAAGTTTGGATTGGGAGTGGGGAATTGGATCTTTACAAAATAGCAGGATTTAGAATGTTTGGGAAATGTAATGATTCTTACAGAGCTGGAGGTATAGTTTGCTATGTTGATGAAAATTACGAAGTTACAGAAAGGGAAGGAAACATGGTAACCGCTGACTTAATATTGTTAGAGATTAGTTGTAATTCATTTCGATTTAACATTATTTGTTTGTACAGATTTCATAGATTTTCTGAGAACGAATTTATTGATGAATTTGATAATAATTTAAGTAACTTAAAGCTAAATTCGATTGTAATTGGAGATGTAAATATAAATATTATGAATGATTCTATCACTGTACAAGCATATCTAAATTTAATGAGCAAACATGGTTTCATATCACTTATTAATCAGCCAACTAGGATAACAAAAACAACTTCATCATGTGTAGATCATATATTTGTAAAATTTAGGAATCTAGGAATATTTGACAGAGCTATATTTGACACTGGAATTACAGATCATTGTTCATTGGGTTTAAAAATAAGTAATTTAAGTTTTAAAGTAAAAAGTAATATTAAAAACACAAGGGAAATATACAATTTTGAAAAAATAAAAATGCAATTAAAGAATGCCAACTGGGATGAGGTCTTTGTAATTGATGATGTAAATAGATGCTATGAAAAGTTTTATTCAATATTAACTAATATAGTCAATTCAAACAAATCAATTGTTGTACTAAATACGAAAATAAGCAAAGCAAAAACTGCTAGCCCATGGATTACTTTGAATATTTTAAATAGAATTAAAAAGAGAGAACAATTGTACAAAATGCTAAAAAAGAGGCCTTATGATTTAACCTTTAAGAAATATTATAGTTCATTTTGTGATAAGCTAAGAAACGATATGGATTATGAAAAGCATAAATATTATGAAAATATGATAAATAATTGTAATGGAGACTCGAGTCAAACTTGGAAAGTAATTAACCATTTAACAGGTAATGAGAATAATAAAAGCATTTGTAAGATAATTTTAGGAAATGGTGACTGTGTTGATGAACCACGTATAATGTCAGAGGTAATAAACCAGTTCCTTATCAGCGCCCAAGACTTGGGCAACAATAGTCATTGTGCAAGTCCTTCAGCTCGCAGTTGCTCAGCTCGTAGGGAATCGTTCTTTATATCTGCCACAAACGAACAAGAAATTCACTATATTATAAAAAGTTTAAAAAATAAAAAATCTACTGGTTTTGATAACATGTCAGTTGCCCTAATTAAACAGATTGCAGAATTTATTGTTCCAGCTGTTACGCATATTGTTAACTTGAGTTTTTATTCTGGCGTTTTCCCCGAGTTATTAAAGAGTAGTATAATTGTTCCTATAAGTAAAAAGAAAAACTCCTGCAATATTGACAATATAAGACCAATTAGTCTTTTATCTGTTTTTTCAAAAATAATAGAAAAGTGCATGAAATCAAGATTAATAAATTTTTTAAACCATGTTCAATTTCAAAGCAAATCACAATTTGGATTTACAAAAGCAAAATCAACAGAGGATGCTTTGTTGAATTACGTGAATAGCATTTATTACAGTTTAAATGAGAATCTAAAAACTTCTGGATTATTCATTGACTTTAGGAAGGCTTTTGACTTAGTTGATCATCATATATTGTTGTCCAAAATGGAGGACATAGGGATCAGGGGAGTGGCTCTACAATGGTTCAAAAGTTACTTGGTGGGTAGGATTCAGAGAGTAAAAATCGCCAATGAGATAAGCTCACCACTAGTTATAAAAAATGGGGTTCCACAGGGGGCAGTCCTCTCTGCTAATTTATTCATAATTTTCATAAATGATTTGCTTAATTTAAAATTTAATGGTAATATAAGTGCATTTGCCGATGATGTTGCATTTCTCTATTCAAATTCCAATAAGCAAAATCTATATAATGAAATTAATCAAGACATAATTAAATTGAGGCAATGGTGTATTGAAAACAAAATGATTGTTAATGTGTCCAAAACAAAATTTATTAATTTTGACTTGAGAGGATTTGATTTTGACGCTCCTTTATTTTTTCATTGTAACGACTGCAACTATCAGAATAATGTATGTAACTGCCAACCAATAGAAAAAGTTTCTTCTTTTAAATATCTAGGGGTACTCCTGGATGAGAAGGTAAATTGGAAAAAACACACTATGACACTGAACAGACAATTAAATACAAATATTAGAAAATTTTACTATTTAAGAAATTTTTGTCATACTAATTTACTGAGATCATTATATTATGCCCTTATTAACTCGAGACTCCAATATGGAATTCTATGCTGGGGTGGTACTTACAAATATTTAATTAATAATCTAAGAAAAACACAAAACAAATTTATTAGAATTATTTGTAGAAAGAAAAAACTTGATCACTCTTTTCCTCTTTATTCTGAATTACGCATAATGCCTTTACAGCATTTATTCGTTTTTAAAACACTTAGACTTTTTTATTTAAAATGTGGTAATAGAGGATCCACCAGGGTTCACATATCCCTAAGAAGCAATGATCAGAGACTATTTATAAAACCTAAAGTTAAAAAATATATTTTCAAGCACTCCTTTGCATACAAGGGATCTTTTTATTTTAATAGTTTGCCTCTGGAGATTAAAGAGTGTAAACAAGTTGATTCTTTTTGTAAAAAATTGAAACATTGGCTTTTTAATAGTCCACTTACTTTGTTTTAATCTTTGAAAAAATCAGTAAATAGTAAATTGTCCAAAGATTGAGACTATATTTTATTGCAGAAATAGAAATTTTTAAATTATTAAAATATTATTTTGTATGCTGTTTTATATTTTGTAAATATTTAATACAATAATACTGTCATTGTAGTTATTATATATTTATTACTATACTTTTTAAACATCTGTATTAATATGATTGACTGATAAATGAATTTATAATTGTGTAAGTTAGTTTATGACTAAAGTAGTGTTATTTCAGTAGTGTTATGTTTCAGTTAGTTTATGATTAAAAGTAGTGTTATTTCATAAGGTATGTTTTGTTATGTTTTGGCCATCGATGCTGCGGAGAGCCGAAATAGCATGAGAAATAAGGACTGGACTCATCAACCACATATACTAGATAAAGTGGTTGATTAATTCCAAGTTTATTTACTTTTATTTTGTAATCTGTATTATTCTTGAAGAATAAATCATTATTTCATTATTACTATTTGAAAAAAGATTAAACTTTTTAGATCTTAGAACTTAGGCTTAAGCGGCCGGTGTCATAATTAGAATCTACAGTTTCCGGTGACAACCGCGTCAAGGTACTATTTTGTAAATATTGTAGATAGTACCTTGACGCGGTTGTCACCGGAAACTGTAGATTCTAATTATAAACTTTTTAGATCATAAAAACATGTAATTGAAACCATAACATGTAACAAAATTGCACTCAGCAATAAAGATGATAAGCGAGTTATTCTTAAAAATGATATTGATACTCTTGCTTATGGACACTATAAATGTAATACAATTGATGACAGTGATAATAGTAATAGTGATGATGATTATTAGTGTTATATGTTGTATAAATAAAATTTGTAAATATTGCTATAGTAAAACTAAATGTTAACTTCATTGATTTTACATAATTGTAATTACCATTATAACTTTTACAATAAAATCATTTATATATCTGATATGATTTCATTATTTTATCTAACCTCGTTGTTACCTTTAGGCATGGTAAATGAAATAAGTACATAATAAAATAAGCGTTATGCATTAATGAATTTGTTTTTAAATAATCTTTTTTACAATACCAGACAGAGGTGTATATTGGACTATTGCGTCATGAATGATCAAACAATATGCTGTTGTAT
>JAQJVL010005306.1:0-36407 GCA_035578905.1 Stictocephala bisonia | reverse complement strand
GTGCTGTATCAACATTGACTTAGCAGTAGTTCTATATGAGCAATGGTCACAACTGATTGTCTTCTCTCTAGGAAGTGTTTTCTTGTTTATTATAACTTTCTTTCTTTTAGCTTTATAACTATATCCATTAAAACTAAAGCCTTCACTGTTTATATGGGCAACCCTTAAGGAATTGTCTTCTACCAGGTTGGCTGACGACAATAGGCTGATGTATTTTACCTGTAACATATAAATTTTATATTGTTTTAAAAGCATATTGTTTTTAATATATTCACATTAATTTGTTTATTTAGGCGTAATTAAAATATAAATTATGTATAAAGTCATTAAAGTCAACTTATTTTAGAAAGGAAAATGTTTAGCCAGGTACATTAAATTCAGATTAATACTTTCTTAATTATCATTGGGAGTGGTTTGTGATTTCTCTGGTTAGGATGGTAAATGGTGAATAAATTTTACCGATATGGATTACTTTAACCCTCCAATGGTTTATTGCCGCTGCAGCGGCATCAATAACGCAAGTGAAAAGGTTTATTGACGCTGCAGCGGCAATTGGACAGAGTTGTAAACAACTGCTTACAGCTGTGCTCATCCTTCACTAAATACGCTATATGTGGTACCGTTAGAAACTACAGATTCTGCTCTTCCTTCAGTGAACAATCTATACAAACTGACAGCTGTTATACCAAAATAGAATGACGATACAATGTCTCAGTTGACTGGCGCGCCATGACAGTTTAGTTTGTGTTTAGTCGGTGTTGTTATTGCTGTTCCTTGTTGTTTGTGGTGTAAATATGGATCCTTTACATACAAGTGAAATTGATAGACAAATTGATGAAGATGTAGTGGTTAGTAGTGACGAAGAAAGTGATATTGAAGCCGAAGAATTGCAAACTACTAATTTATTAGATTTTTCATCAGGTAGCGATGATGATTACATTCCTGATTATAACGACATTTCTGATGATGATCATGTGAGTACCAATCAAAATAATAGTATTAGACCTAATCCTATTGCTCAAGTTATGCCCAATGTTCAGAATCCATGGATAACAATAAATCCACCTGAACCTGAGATAGATGTAGGCCCTATGTTCAAGGTTAGGAACCCAGGTCCTAGAGATGGCCCACCCAGAAATAGCTCTCCTATTGCTTATGCATTTTTATTTTTTAGTGCCACTTTCTGGAGAGTAATTACAGAGCAAACCAATGCATTTGCACATAAAATAATTGACAAAAAAAGGACCTCTGGGACTATGAAGAGATGTTCTAGATTGTAAAAATGGACTGACACTAGTATTATTGAAATGAAAAAATATTTTGCCTTGATTATAAATATGGGACTAAATGGTGATAGTAGGCCTAGAAGATCGTTTTGGGACACCAGGGTATCACAGATAAATTCCTTTTTTGCCAATACTATGACTGTTAACAGGTTTGAACTAATAATGTCAAATTTACACCTTACATCTACTGAAGGTGTTCCTAAAGGCCAGCCTGGTTATGATCCTTGGATCAAGGTGAGGTTCTTCCTTGATCACTTCAATAGTATGTTCAAAAAATATTTCCATCCTTGGCAAAATGTGTGTATTGATGAAAGCCTTATAGGCATGAAAAATAGATGCTCTTTTATTATGTACATGCCCAACAAAAAACACAAACAATATGGTATTAAAAAATTTGAATGCTGTGACAGTAAAACAAATTATGTTCACCACATTGAGCTGTATAGTGGAAAGGATTATTTGGCAACTCAAGATGGACAGCCATTTACAGAAAAAGTAATATTTGAAGTGATGGAAAAAGGGAAATTGTTGGATAAAGGCCACCATTTATTCACTGATAACTTTTATACGAAGGTGCCCCTAGCAAATAAACTTCATGACAGGACTACATTTTTAACGGGAACAGTAAATAAAAGATCAAAATATTTACCTGAAGCAGTGAAAAGGGCAAAGCTTTCAGCCAGAGAGTCTGTATTTTCGCCAAGGAAATGTCCTATTTGTAAGTTACAAACAAACAACTTCTCGGAAACCTGTGTTTGTTATATCCACTGCCTCCCATGCTGAAGACAAGTTAGTTCAAAGTAAAAAAACAAATATCCAAGGCATAAAACCCATTGTAATTCATAAATATAACCAGTACATGGGAGGAGTAGATGCCAGTGACAAGGCAATATACCATAATTCATGCAATAGACAAACAACCGAATATTGGAAGAAAATATTTTTCAATATAATCGACATCGCTCTTTTCAACGCTTATGTAATTTATAAATTGAACACTGACAAACCAATAGAAAGGAGAGATTTTATTATTAGTGTCCTAGAGTCACTGGCACAAACAAATGCAGCTCCTTTGCCTGTTCCTGGTCCTGCTGGTGATGGATCCCACTGTCTTGATAAGTTGCCCGGAAGATCAGAACGGACCTGTGTGGGGCAATGAAGAAAAGGGGTAGGTCAAGATTTTGGTGCACAGGTTGCAAATGTGGAGTACGCAGGGAGTGTTACCATCAGTTGGAACACTACTGGAGGCCTATGAAGGGTGGGAGAAAAAAAGAGCAAGAAGCAGCAGTAGCTCTTCTGAATGAGGAATTTTTCATAACGTGCATTATTTCAGTGTTTTGTACATAACTTTTGTAAAAATGTAGATAGAGTGCTGAAAATTTAAAGTGTTTTTCTCTGAAATATTTTGTAAATAATGGCTATTTTTAATTTTTTGTATAATGTAAAGTTTTTGATTTGTGTTTGTGAACTTGAGTGGTAAAATATGAAATTAAAACATTTTCATCGTTCTTCCAAGAACAAAATTTTTCAAACATATGGTAAGTAATTTTTTTTTACTTAGTATTATTTATTATTATTTTCTGAATAAAATGATATATAATGAGGCATGGTTTGTCAATGTAATATATTTTTTAGCATTTTTTTAGTATGTGCCTGCAAATTGCACAATTTGAGCTGAACCATGAGGATTACTATAGTGAACCATGGGAGGGTTAATATTTGTATTTTTTTGTTTATACTGTATTTAAGTTTATTAGATAATGTTTCCTTGTTCGTTATTAAAAAAAATAAAATAAAATAAAAAATAAACTAATTTAGAAGTAACACAGATAACAGAAAATTAGTCCCACTGAGACCATTGACTGTCAGTATATGAAGATCCAGGCTTGGTACAAATGTTAGTTATGTTCAACCATTATGACAAATTGTGTTGACAAATATTTCACCTGTTGTACTCAATATAAATAGATACATTTTTTTTAAATACTAGTCAGTCTACTTAAAACATTGCAAGTTGTTATTCACTGTATACTATCTTGTTATTGTGTAGTATGGTTATTTTTAACAGAGTTTATTATTGTTGGTAATTATTAATATTTATGATTATTTAAAGTTGTCATGTTATTTATTTATATGTGTTTGTTTATTATTGTTATTTAGATTTATATTTTCCCTGTTAGTTTATGAATGACACTGGACTGGGCTGAAATATGTTGGGCTTTGAATATTTAATTGCATGTCTCTTTTACTGGTGTATTTCCTGATAATTTAAATTTACAAAAAAATTTTCACAACATAAATCTAATAATTTAACAGATAAAAATAATGTTTGTCCAATTGCTTTATTAAGTGTTTTCTCAAAGGTATTGGAACGCATAGTGAAGGATCAGTTGGCTTTATATTTACAAAACAACCGAATATTAAGTGAGTGTCAGTATGGATTCAGACAGGATATATGTATAAATGATGCTTTGTTTGATATTAATAAAAAATTAAATAAGAGGCGTGTTTTTAAAGTAAGTACCGTTTTGGAATCCCACCGCTGTAGCCCCTCAAATTATCCTTTTCGATAAGAATAAAATAGGGTTGATTTTAGTAAATTAATAACAGCTGTTTTGTAAATGAATAAACATGTTTATTTTGGTTGTTTGACATTATCCTATTGATGTATTAAGAGTTTGATCTTCAGCTGTCAAATAAAAACAATGAACGTGTTTGAAATAGGCTAATACCATTGGGTATTATAGTAATAAATGTAGCAACGTAAGTAGTATGTGTGATATACTGTAAATAAATTTCATATTGTGATTTTATGTTTTACCGTTAATCTACTATTATTTGTTGTTAAAAATCACATGCTAAGGCCGAAGACACCGGTGTATTGAGTGCAGCTAGAGTTGAGATAGGCACGCAAATCGTGCAGGGGTGTCGCAAAGTATTTGTTAATTTTAAAACTATTTAAATAAATGTAATAATTTTTGTAGTTAGTTATGTACATTACCCTATACCAAACATTTAGACATATTTTACTTGTTTTTTGAATAGCCAGGGGATGTTGCAGGAAGGAAGTATTAAACATTTTAAATTTAAGCCTACCTCATTTTAGAGGTCTTAGTACAATACAAAAGTGCAAACCTGAGGTCATAAGGATGACCTAGTCAGAAAATACAGAGATTCAAAGAATTTATTTCCATATTACTAATTCTGCTTAGTTAAACAGCTATTAATTTAACAGTTTGAGGTCCCTGTTGTTGATTGTTAACAATCATAACGAACGACTGTGTCATAAAAATAACTATATTATTTAACAAAAATAAAACTACAAAAACTTATTAAAACCCTTTTGACAGTAGTTTTACTCTAAAAATAGTTTTTTTTTTAAATTATTATAATAATCTGTTACATATTTTATAAAATTATAAATATTTTATAAAATTTTGTTAACATTAATTTTTCATATTCTGTCAGATAAATTATAACTCTACGCAGCAATAGTTAATAACTATCTTGAATGAAGAACATCTTATCCTTTTTCGTATGCTGTGTTAGGTATATGACATTACATTCTTTGAGAGGCTATATTTACTGAATGGATCATTCTTTTGACCTCAGGTTTGCACTCTTATATTATACAAACAAAGACCATTAATAAGGGCCTTTGACTCTGGACGCAACATTGTGTTGAATAAGTTAGATATGATTAGGGTCCGTGACACTGCACTGTTGTGGTTCCGGAGTTATTTGAGGGGTAGGAGACAGGTAGTGTCCATTTGTGGAAGGAATAGTGACCCTTACCCTATTGCATATGGCGTGATTTTAGGGCCTATTTTATTTTTAAATTTATATAAATAATATTGCAAAAATTCAATTGGAAGGAAAATTGTTTCTTTTTGTGGATGACTACCTGCTATTTCTGTCTGGTAAAATTAGAACAAACAAAAGCAATGAGCGATTTGAGGATTTTGAAAAGGTGGTTTGATCATAATGTTTATTAAATGTTTCTAAAACAACATTTTTACCCATATCATTGAATTTTATTTCAGATTATAATTTTAATGATTTGAAAATTCATCAACGCGGTAGTCATTTAAATGTATCTTGTGATTGTAAAGTATTGAGCGTGTAAATCATTATAAATATCTAGGTGTTAATTTCGACTACCACCTAAAATGGACTGATCATGTAACTTATATTCAAACAACTATTAGAAAATATATCTTCGCTTTTAGAAGATTAGGTGATATTTTGGGGAGAGGAATTTAATTTATATTTATTTATGATTTGACAGTACATTTTGCTTACATTAAGTCACTCTTGCCTTTTGGGAACATTGCTTGGGGAGGCGCAACAAATTCAGTTATGGAACCTCTTTTCATCACGCAAAAAAGTATATTGAAAGAAGGGCTAAAGAAAGCTAAGAGATATCCTACTGACCTTCTTTTTCATGAAACATCACTCTTTCCTTATGCCAGTTGTACATAAAGCACCTTTTAATTCATATTTACAAACATTTCCAAGACATTTTCAGCTAATTCACATTCTTATAATACCAGGCACACAGGAAATGTCAGGATAGATATTTTATGATTCGAAAACGTGTTTTCTAAAACAAATTCATTTTATATTTAAAATGTTTTGATTAGAAATATAAATAGGCATTTCAAACACTTTAACTTGTTTAAATAAAGCTCAATTTCAGTATTTAATTATAAAGTTAACAATCTTTCATTGGACATTGGACTTGAGAAGGCCGAGACCCTAATCGTGTTGGAGTATGGTCAAGTGTGACCTGTAAAATAATTACAAAATATTTTATAATTATTTTGTAATTATAAAATAAAACATAATTGGCTGTCATATGAAGATCATCCCTATCAAAATTTCTTTAGATCTGACCACAGTTAAATGAATTAATTTTGTTTAATTCACTTTTTCAGGAATAAAGACGTCATATGACGTCCCAATTGTCATGACTGAAAGGAGTATTAGGGATGAGAACAAAATGTTGTAGAGGAGTAAAAATTAAATTTGGAAAAACGATTCAAACTTGTTTATTAGAGTACACAACAATGTATAATATAAAACTAATAAATAATATTTTTCAGTATAGCTATTCAGACTGAATAAATATATTATACGTAGCTGTATAGCTGACAGACAACTGAGAGAATATGAGTGAAATGTGCGCCAAACATTATATCAGCTGAATGCCAGATGACATCGCGCAGGAACCTAATCAGTTTAGAGATAGAGGAAAAATGAAGGTTACCACCAAAATTGTGTGCACATCTAAAGTTGTTTTTGCCTGTAACAGATACAACTGGTGTAATGTGTTAGCAATACGCTCAATTAATTAAATACATTAAATAATTGGACCATTACAGAAGACGTCTCATGACACCCTTACTCATTTAGGCCAATTTATAAAAAGATGTTAGATGACATCTTTACTCATTTTAGCTAATATAATGCATTCCTGAAAGTGTTAAGATATTATTAAGCTATAAGCTGTGGTATTGACCCATCCACCCAACCTACAGACAGTGGTATTGACCCACGCACAATACATAGTTATTTGAGTAATTAAAAAAATACCTCACCTCATATTTTCATCCCAATTATTTACATAATTCTCATTTGTAAGTCTAAACCATTAAAAAAGCATTAAAATATAAAACCAATTTTAATTAGAAAGAAGACCATCAGTAGACAATAAATAGACAAAAAAAAGGCAAAAATGGTGTAGTACACTAAATAAAACACAATGCTAAAGAAAGGGTATAATGTAGAATCAAAATCATCACAAATTAAATATTTTCATCATCATCAAATTTGAAGTCTGGGTCTTCATCAATATAGACTGTTTTAAATATCCTAACTAGCTAATGTTATTGGGCACTCATTTGGGTTAATTGGAGACATAACTACAGTGTTTCTACATAATGTCCAGTCGGCTATGGACTGGACAGATTGTAGATTACATCAGAACTCAACTGAGCTTTATGGAAAGACTGTGTTGTTAATTTGAGGGTAGGATGGTGGACGTGTCTTAATGTTGTCGTTTATTTAGATCATTACATCATCGTATGATATGACAAATATAAATATGGATTATGTTAATATTATTAGATATAGGATCTATGTACTACAGTCAGTAAAGTCAGATCTACAAGGTTTAGTTTCAGTGTTGGATTGCAATAATTCTTGGTCATATTATGGTAAGTTTTTTATTGTAATGTTTGCATCAAGATTGCAGATTAAAACTTGCTTCTACTGGGTGAACTTATCGTACTTCAGATTCCTGGATGTTCAATGTTGTATGAGCTGATTATGGTGCCAAAGTAACTAAAATCGTTAAATTGCTCAAAATTCTATCTCAACCAGGCACTATTATCAGATTCCTCTAGCTAAGGAATCGAGGCATGTCACCAGCTTCTGTGTTGCTTAGAACCTGTATCAGTTCACTCATATTCCTATGGGCTTAGCTGTGGAAGACCAGACCTTAACCAGGCTTTTGGATTCCATCTTTCACAATGTGAAATTCAACTATGTCTTCAACTATCTTGACAACATTCTTGTCTACAGTGAAAAATTTCGGGAACATTTAGAACATCTGGAGGAAGTTCTGAAGCTCCTCCGCAGCGCTGGCCTTACCGTTAACCATTACAAAGTCACCTTCACAAAACCTGAAATTTCCTTCTCAGGTTATCTGATCTCCTCTTAGGGTGTCTGCATTGATCTTGCTAGAACACAGGGTATCCAGGATTTTCCTCCTCCCACCCCCAGCCCATACACATACAGTGGTATTTATCCACCCACCCACCCATACACTTACAGTGGTATTGACCCACCCACCCACCCATACACATACAGTGGCATTTACCCACCCGCCCACCCATACATATACAGTGGTGTTGACCCAACCGCTCACCCCTACACCTACTGTAGTATTGACCCACCCGCCCGCCCATACACATACAGTAGTATTTAACAACCCGCCTACCCATACACGTAGTGGTATTGACCCACCCGCCCACCCATACACGTGCGGTGAAAGTGACCCACCCGCCCACCCATACACGTGCGGTGAAAGTGACCCACCCGCCCACCCATACACGTACAGTGGCATTATGCCAAGGATGTGGTCCCTGTTGTGGGAATAGTGAACTTCTATCCACATTTCATCACCAACTTGGCTGAGCTTGCTGCCCCTTTGAATGATTTGAGGAAGGGTGCAAAGTTTTTTGGGGGCAAGCTCAGCAGATATCCTTTGATGCTTTGAAGGAGGCCATTATGCAGCCTCCAGTTCTGCGGATGCCGGCAAAGTTCATCTTGCAGACTGATGCCGCCTCCTCCTCTGCTATTGCTGCGGTGTTGTCCCAGGAGTTGGATAGTGTTTGGCAGCCTATTGTTTTTGCATCTCGTACTTTGACTCGTCAAGGAAAGAAAGCTTCTTCTATCTATGTGCTAGGTTTCTGTAACATGCAGAGTTTTTGTTTGAGACTGACAATCAAGTGCTCTCTTGGTTTCTCGCTCATCCTAGACAGCTTGGGAAAGTGGTCGCTGGGTAGTTAAGATTTCAGCCTTTAAATTTGAAGTTCAGCATGTGTGTGGCACTCAGAATTTCATAGCAGATGCTCTGTCCCGCATGTATCATGAACCCAGCGACCCTTCAACTGAAGTAGGCAGCTGCTGTGGGGCTGTGCTACTTGACTTTCCTTTGGCTTTTAACAGTCTGCTTCTCCATCAACAGCAAGACCCGGAGCTGTCTGTTTTCTTGTGTGAGCTCCAAGAAGGAGGAACCCACCCTCCCTATTTTCGGTCCAAAGGGACTCTGCTGTCGGCCTCGCCGTGGTGGAGGACCCAAGGTTGTGCTGCCGAACATCCTGGTCCCGATGGTCTTTAACTAATTTAACAACTCTCCTGTGAGTGATCACTAAGGAATTCACAAGACTATCGCTAAGATTTGCCAGGAGTTAATCTGGAAGGGTATGGACCGGGATATTGCTAAGAGGGTAGTACGGGCTTGCCACCTTTGCTCTCTTAGCAAAACCAGTCAGAATGCGAAGTTGGGGCTGTTATCTTCTGAAGTGGAAGAACGTCCCTTAGAGAAGGTTTTCATCAACAACGTGTGTCCTTTTCCACGTAGAGCAAGTGAGGTAACTCTCACCTACTTGTTTGTGTTGATGCCTTCTCAAAGTTTTGTTGGCTTTTTCCACTTCGTAGTGCTACGGCTCAGCTCACCATCTGTGCACTCAAGTCCCAGTTTCTTAAGCACTTTGGTGTACCCGTCACAATTAGGGTCTTTCCTTTTTTGGTCCTTATCAACGACCTGCCTTTTAACATCCCAATAATGTCCATCCTATATGCAGATGACACCACTTTCCTTTACACCAACAAAGATTTTAATATTGTCAAAGACCAACTCACAAATTATGTACAACTGGCCAAAACCTGGTTCATTGTAAATAGGTTAAAGGTAAATGATGATAAGACTGAGTGCATTTACTTTTCACTTATTAATCATATACAGTTTAGAAATGTATCTGACTCTGTAAAATTGTTGGGCATACAGTAAGCTGACTTGGCAACCGTACATAACTTATCTGTGTAAGATGCTTTCTAGAATGTTATACTTGATGAGAAAACTTAAGAACTGTGTTAGTACCGAAGTACTCATTACTTCATATTATAACCTATTTCACTCTCTGTTGTTGTATGGAATTAGGCTATGGGTAATGCCAGTTCCGCCTCCAAAGTATTTGTCATACAAAAGAAAGTAATTAGAATAATGATTGGTTTGTTAGATCAAGAATCTTGTAAAAGTAGCTTTAGGACTCTTCAAATTATGATTGTGCCCTCACTGTATATTTTTATAATTTATTTATTATATGTTAGAAATAATCTTGATAGCTTAAATAATATGTCAGATAATCATTCATATAGGACTAGGAATAAACATAATATTGTACCCCCTTTCAATAGGCTCAGTAAATCATTACGCAGCCAAGGGTATCAGCAGTATATTTTTTATAATAAATTATCTCTCTGTGTTAGGCACCTTAGTGTACCTGATTTTTAAAAAATACTTGCTAAGTGGTTTAAAGTAATGTCCTTTTACTCTACAGATGCGAATATGAATTTTAATATACTGTTACCTCTTAAGTAGGCTAGCTTTTTGTATTGTATTTGTAAGGTTACTATTGTAAAACGTTGACATAGCTTGTAGCACCGATTGTGTGTATAATGTCAATTAAATTATTTAATTTCATTATTATCGTTGCTTCACGTTACTTTTGATGCATCGACATTTTGATTAGTTCTGAATCAAATCGCATCAATGTTTCTATGAATTTAGATGCATATCACACTCCTAGTTACGGCTAACAAAAAATTCTAGCCAGAATTAGAATTTAATAAGGGCTTTCACAAATTCTGAAAAAGCTAGAAATCGATAGTTTTGTTGTTTTATTTTACCTAACGAATAGCATAAAACAAGTCTCATATCTGTAAGTTAAGTAGTTTTATAAAAAAAAAACAAAAAACTCCTTAAAGCTTAAAAAATAAATAAATAAAACAATGTAAACACAAAATCTAGCTACTAGGGAAGAATCAAACACACAATGCTGCCAGGTCAGCTGCTGCAGATCGCGTCACCAGCAGTCTGACATGTAGTTCAAGCTTGCAATACAGTCCAGCTGTAGCTTTGTTTTGTTTCTGCCAGGAATATAATTATTCATTTACGGCATAACCCCTTATATCTTCTCCCAAACCTAAATTAAATTTTACATAATTAAATACAATATTTCTTGCTTAGGCAACAAAATACCCAATGATGTCTATAGCCATTTGCCATGGCATGGTCACATACGATAACTGAAGTGCAACGGTAAACATTTGCCGTGTGCAAAAGTTTAAGAATGATTACACAAGATTTTTGGTTATAGTATCATTTCATTATACCATTATACATTTTAATGTGTTAAAACATTAATTACAGTTTTCACATAGTAAAACTGTAATTTTGTGATTAGTAATAATTTTTATATTCAGTATTTTAAATATTTATTTTTACTAATTAATATCTTAGTCAAATTTACCTTTCGTAATATTGGTTTCTCATCAACAGACTTCCCTTCTTCTTTTGTATGTTTTAAAGCCACCTTTATACTGTCTTTGTCATCAAAATCAGGAAAGATCTAAACATACATAAATGAAATTAATTTCATAAAACACAATCTTTACTATAACTTGTCCCTTTCTTGGCATGATATCTGACCATTCTTCCCAAGGTCAAGCCAAAGACATACAGATGTCAACGATACAGCCTTTGAGTTTCAGAAGGCACACAGTATATTATGCTCTTCCTTCCTAATAAACTCGCTGCTTTAAGGTTTTACACAATATCTAAGATATCCTGAAAAATAAATCGTAATCTTAATCTTAATGAAAAACTGAACAAACTTATTGATGTAAACCACCTATGATGAACAATTGCTTGTACAAGCGAAAAAATCTTGAAGAAATATTATAAGAAGTTGGTGAATTATCAAAATAGTGTTGATATATCACGTTCTCAAGCCTGAAAAGTAATCACCTTGAAAAGGTTTAATGAGCTTCAAACATGTTCAATTGCAGTGTTATGATATGATAATCTATACAGAAGTGAACAAAATCATAGAAAATCTAAGATTGTAGACGATGCCATTCTTAATGTTACAGTCTTCATTCACTGCATCTGATTGATTCACTTCTGCCAGTCTATCAGCTGGCCAAATCTTGTCGAACATGGATCAGTTAGTTTATTTCTTTGTTATTTAAGAGTCCTGCTCTACTTGTATGGTGGCTGTGTACTGAAGTTATTAAGAGGGTTTCACCCGTGGATTTGGCGGCGCGAAACATGCCTCTTCTTTTTAAACTCTCCTATCGTTATTTATCCACATATTGAGCTGAAATAAGTGTTAATATGTTCACAAATAGTGCCCTTTTGGACTGGCTGACTTTAAAATTAAAATACTACCTCCAATATGTGAGATAATTTCGACTAAAAAACGTAAAATACGAGTTTTTCAGATTGAATTATGGCAAGTAAAATTGTATCTAAACAACTGCCAATTTCAGCCAGTGCAAGCTTTGATTCCTTAAGAATATATGAACAGGTCTACCATAACTGTACGGCGACATTCCGAATTTTAATCATTTAAAATAGAGAGGCATGTTCTTGAATGTGAGCTGTCTGGACGGAGCTGTAGAGTAGCGGTGCCTGGCGGAGAAGCGTAGTACCTCGTCCCTGCAACTCATGTTGCCAACTGTTTTCGCTAGCAACGAAATATCCCAGGTAGTGTAAATTTATGTATCGCCACAGGTATCGCAATTTCTTTCACGATAATATGGTACGCTACTGTATGTGAATGACGAGTGTGCAAATTAAACAACAGCTATTTGGACAACATCTAAAGACGTGGCTACAAGACCGACCATTCTACACTTTAAATGAAATTTTCAATAATTAAACTTATTTTGTAAACTCTGTGACACTTCTCATCTTGACGATGATGTAATAAAGATATTTTGACTTTGACTTTGTGTGATCTGTGTTCGACACATTTGTATAATAATTGAATATCAAATGTAATTTTGTATTATTTATATAATTTTAAAATATAAATTTGATTAATAATTAATTACTGCATACTAAATGTTCTATTATTTGTTGAGCTTTATGCAGTGTTTACTGTTTATCGATGAAATATCAAACAGTAATCCAAAATTGCAAACAACTTTTACATCAATAATGTTGCTTAAAGTCAAAAAATGTTTTACAAGAAAGTTATTATACACCGCAGTGTTTTGTGTGTGTATATTTAAAGAAATCTATTTAATATAGGTTATATATAGTGTTATATGTATCAAGTTAAAGTTATATGTATCAAGTTTACTACCTAGTCCTAAATTCCTAACCAGTAAATACTCTGGAATCCTGAGATGACGAAAATATACATAGTAAGCCTACATGTTTACATTTTACTGTACATAAAAATATAGCGTAATATCAGAATCTTTTTATGTGATCTTGTTAATTAATGGGCTGCATTATATAAAGATGAATCTACATAATATGTATTCAACTCAACGAGACGACGCTTCATGTGTGTGACTCAACGACGAGGTGTGCTAATACAAATTTAAATAAATTGAATGTTAGTACACTGATTGTGTCAGGGGTCTTTTCCAAGACCAGTCTTTTCTGCAATAGAGGAATTTTATTTTAAAATAAGAGTTGTTGGCCAACCTATTTATGAATATACTGTCGGAAACGGATGCGAATGACTCACAGGTCAGTCAGTGGTGTGCTTACGCGTCTTCAGGCTGATTTATATTTCTTACTGTAATTGTTCACGTGTTTCAATATGCCTAAGCGTAGACGGTGTTTGAGTTCGTATGTAAAAAAAGGCGACGAAATCCTGGTTTATTAAAATGGCAACAACAAAAGGAAGCAAGGTAAGTGATTATTTTTAAAATGTTCAACCTGTAGTTCAAATTGTCATTGGTATAAGTAAAAATAGAGTATAGCAAAGGCATTTTCTTGAGCTTAGACCCGTACCGTTCTAGTTGTTTAGTAGGCTAATTGTGTAAAATACATAAGTAAGCACAAAATTATATAAGCTGTACCTAATTTACAGTATTTTTTAGGTTTCATAGAAAGTTATTAGTGGCATTTTTACAACAAAACAAATACACTAAATTGTAGCTAAACAGCAAAACACTGACATAGCTGTGTGTGTCGTCAGTCGTGGTTATATTGGTGGGTGTGTGTGTGAAGCAATAAAAATTCAGTTCGGTGAAGTTTATAGTGGAGCAGTGCGACCAAGGCCACTTCCCGCCAGCTGGCTGTCTCAGCACAGGCAGCATCGTGGCGGTTGTCATAGCAACTATCTTTGAGCAACCTACACACTACACAGTGTAGTAGTTTCGCTGACTGTACACCCTACCTACAGAGAACAGCTGTTGCATTTACTGATTTACGAGTACAAACAGCTTCGTAGATTGTTGTTATTCGTGATGTTACACTATCAATATATTGACAATTTATTTATTTATTTTATTTTTTATTTATTTATTCATAAGACACCGATTGTCAAGATATGGGCGAATATGGATTTCGATTGAGTGTGATGAGTGTAGATGAGCGAATGTAGTCATTGTTACAAACTAAGGCCGACTATTCCTTAGAAAGTGTCATTAATTAATAGCCCAATGACAAATAAGTATTGATGAAATATTGAAGATATGTTGTTTGTTTACTTTTGACATTTCCGTCAATATATTGTTTCAAATGGCGGAATTTCGCCAGGCTCGAACAGCTGTGTCAGTACTGACGTCAATATTGACATAAGCCTCAATACATATTGTCAATATATTGATAGTGTAACAGCACCATATAGTTGCAACAACAGTCGTCTTGAGAAAATCAGTTGTAACCTATTATGCACAAGAAATCAATTTAGCCTGTGTGTGGCTTGATCAAACGATCAAGAATTATAGAAATAAAATGTTTGCAGGTCTCAGATACAAGATGCTGTATTGTCTGCTACGTCTGTTGAAAATCTAGAACCAAGCCCAGGAATAGAACAAGATGATAACCCTGTCTACGATGATGACGAAATGTAAGACAGTTATAGTGAATTAATTAACTTTAAATTTATCAATCATATATGTATTTATGATTTGTTTGTTTTTTATGCTTTTTTAGCAAATATTTGATATTTTGTTTTCTTCCACAAAATAATTTTTAATTTTGAAAATCAATTTTTTTAAGTTGGTGTATATGTTTAATTTTGTTATGATACTAAGGAATTGAATAAATTACCACTTTTATAGAATACCTCGTTTCCAAAAAAGGCCGTTTCCGTATCTTTATGTTTTTTGTGCTTACGCAAATAATGCACAAAAAGGCACATAGAAATGATTTCAATAAAATAATAAGTTTATTTTTGACTACTACCAGTATAGAAGTTATTTACATAGTTTTGTGCTGCGAGAACTCGAAATGATTATATGTATACAAAAATGTTTGCACTTTTATATAGAAACAAGTCTTTTTTCAGATCTCTGCTGCAAGATATTCCATCTTCTGACAATGAAGCTGTAGTAGATCCCTCTTCCGTTGACATGGAAATTCAAAATCAAAGACCTATGAACAGCAAGACTAAAATGTAAGCAGCTGATACTCTTACAACAAATTTTATCATTATACAATCTAGGATTTGGGAGCACAGAATAATTGCATAATCCATATAAACAATACATTTTTAAAGCCCTGTTTTTGAAAATTTTGTGAAAAATGTATTAACACGTTGACTGCCAGCATAGATAATTTGTTGTGTCATCCTGAGGCCACCGTAGTAAAACTGTATGTCCGCCTGACGCCTTGCGGGCCACCGGTGGCCCACGACATACGTGCAGCTGTGCGCCATGTGGGCCACCGGTGGCCCTCGCGTCTTTTATAAATCAAACACAAATTGTAGCGCCATTTTTAGTATTACGTAATTTTGAATGATATATTCTGAAAGCTCATAAAATGTGCTACAAAACAGTCCTCTGGTTTTTAAATAAAGCAACCCTAAATACGTTTTTATATATTTGAACTAGTTTTTACGACGTTTAGACAGACTAGTTTCTGTCAGAAAAAGAATCAATGTTACTTACTAAACACCTAACCTCAAAAGCTAATCAGTGCGCGCGAAGAAAATATAAAAATCATAACAAAACAGCTGAAACGTAATATCATATGGCATATGTAAAGTTTTGCCCCCACGCCATGAGGGCCACCGGTGTACCTCATCAATAACTTCACAAAATTGGGGCAAAAGACCGGATGTCGGCTATTTCTATACTCGGGGGGTCATTTCCGGTTGCATGGAACACAGAATTCGGAACAATGAATATTGAACTTTACCGTAGAAACAGCTGTGGCGCCAGGCTGAAAACTAGTGAGGGCCACCGGTGGCCCTCATGGCGTGAGCTAAAATTGTTGTGTGGGCCACCGGTGGCCCTCATGGCGGTCAACGTGTTAATGTGTACCAAAAATACCAAAATTTGTCTTTCTTCCAGGTATAGTCCAAAGAACATCACTTTACTAGAGGCTCTAGTGATGGACCATCCTTACAGCAGTAAACCTATCCTAGATGCAGTAAAAGAGCCCACACTTCTGAGAAAATCTCATTCCGTCTCTTTCAACAAAGCTGAAATGTAAGTAGTCTGTTGTCGTCTGAAAATATGAACTAAATATAACGCTAATGATAACTAATCAATAAATCATCTTACTACCTAAAGTTCCTGATGCTCAGCATTAGTTTTTAGTGTTTCTTTGAAGTAAGTTAAATCTATTATATATTTTGAATCAAATATACCCACCCAGGCAACGTAGCGACACCCCAATCCATAAGGTCCTAGGCCAAAGCGGTGTATAAAAATAAATTCCTCTAATCTACAAGGCCGCAAGGCCTACTATACGCGGTGCGGGTGCGTGCGTAAAATAGGTGAGCGGACACTACAGCTATTGTTTTTAATATTTACTTGTGTTTTTCAGAGTATGTAGCAGTACTCCAAAGATGGATTCGGCTCAAAACCCAGGTTCCCGAAGAAGGCTAAGAATGGATTTGGAGAAAGAAGACGAACATGATTTATTGATTGCTGAATCCAATGTATCCAACTGTGTTGAAGAAGACATGCTTCAATTTGACGAACTCTTGTCGAACAGTAATCAGCAAACAGGTTCTGGATAGAAATTCATGGACGGTGTTCAATTGTCTTGTGGTGTAGAAGGGCGGCGCATGATACATTTTTCTTACTTTTTTGAACAAATTAAATTGATAAATGAACACAATCGCACATTTGGATGTACCATAAGTAACTGTTGTGTTGTTAACGAACGTTTCAGTGGACTTAAATTCACAGTTACATTGAAGTGCAACATGTGCAACGAAAAGTTTTCTTTACATTCAGAGGATCCTAAACATGATTTGATGGACGTCAACACTGCTAGTGTCGCTGGTGCCATGGCTGTAGGTATCGGTCATTCTCAAATGAAGGAATTGTTGGCAACTTTGGAGGTACCGTACATGTCGTGGAACAAATATAACAAGACGCATGACAGGGTTGCAGACGCTTGGGAAGAAACCGCCCTAAATGAAATGAGATCTGCTATCGAAGAGGAGATCCAGTTTGCTCTTGAAAACGGCCACACATCACCTGACGGAATTCCTATCCTGACAGTAGTTGCAGACGGTAGTTGGATAAAGCGTTCATATAGATCCAACTTCAACTCATTAGCTGGCGTGGTAAGTTAAACGAATATTATTTTTTTGGAAATTTGCATATATAGGGACTGTATTACATGTAGGACTTTTTAAGTCATGGTTGCACCGGATCAGTTCTCACAGCTTTTATTTTAAAACTATCCTCCAAAGCTCAGCAGGCGTAATTGCATATTAACTTTTAAATAAGAAGAATGGCATTTTTTGGTGTGTCTAAATACCTTGGATAAATTATCAAATGAAAGGGCAATATTAGTTGATATATTAATAAAGGTACACGAGGAACAATTATTTTTAAATTGTTCTTGGTTCTTTTGAATTTTTTTGTAAATTGTTTAAAAGTTCTTGAAATGTTGGTGAAATGCCTTCTTCAATATTTCAAATATAGAATCGGCAAAATTTTGTGTAGAAAATACTGTGTGGGAAAGGAATGCAGAGAAGGTGTAAAATGAAATTTTTGAAGCTTTACTTAAAATAATTTTAGGATAAAGGGTGAAAAGGGCTAAAGATTGATTAATTTGATTCATAATTTTAAGTCGTTAATAAAATATACAAGAGGTGGTTTCATAGCCGAACGGTGAAATGCAAATACGAATATTTTCCTGTCGAAACGAATTTCTTCAAGATGGTAGGGGAGAGCGGGCTAGCCCCGATTACCTATGCGGGAAATTCAGGAAAACATCTGGGTTTTACCGTAGACACATATGATAAGTGGCAACACGTAGTACGACTACTTGGCTATAGCATATATTAGTTTCAAAGCTCTATTGCGTGCTGAAAAAGTGGTATAACGAAAATAATGATATAAGTGCTTTGATCATCAATATTCCAAATGCAATGTAAATGGGACAATTTTTACCAACCAATGTTTCATAAAAAACTAACTTAAATTGTGATTTTAAATTTTTAGTTGAAAATACATCTGATATAGAGTATAATTTACGTTTACACCGTAAATTATAACCATCAAAAACCAAAATTTTGAAAATTTTGGCCATTTTGGGGAGTTTTAAAATTGATTGGGGGTTATATTGGTGTTTAATTTTTAACTTAACTTTCAAAACAACCTTTGCCTTAAACATTTACAAATATATAACGTTTTTGAAAACAATGAGCTTGTCATTAAACAAATTTGTGATTTCGTACTTAATCACATGATCGGGATTGATCGGTACCACCCCACTCGTGTGATCGGTGCTACACGATCGAACATCTTAAAACATATTTACGCCTAGTACATGTATTTGGAAAGATATCATGATAAAATAAATGCTGTATTGATATTAAACTATAAGGCTATTAACCACGCATGACAATTTAAAGGAAAATCTATTTTTAACACATTTATTTTGTTTCAAAACGTCAACAAAATTACAAGAAAATACACACAAATTTTTGTTACGGCACTGAAATTGGAAAAATTATGTGATCTGAGCCCATTCCATTACTTTTGTAGGCTACTAATACTCTATGATTTTTCAAATAGTTCTAATTTTTCTTGTTTGTTTAAAAATGTCTGCTAAATGTCTTAAAAAAAAAGGAAAAAAGGTATTACATTTTACTTTTTCAGGCAGCCATTGTGGGATTCCACACCAAAAAGGTAATATTCCTTGGAGTGCGGAACAAATACTGCACCATCTGTGCCAGAGCTGCGAGTTTATCCAAAGAAGCCCGTGAACACGTCTGCTACAAGAACTGGACAGGAAGCTCGTCAGGCATGGAGACAGACATCATCCTGGAGGGGTTCATGAGCAGCATGGATATGTACGGCGTCATGTATGGAAGGCTGTTGGCTGATGGCAACTCGTCTGTGTACGCAAGTATAATTGAGGCAAGGCCTTATCCTAATATAACTGTGGAGAAAATCGAATGTACCAATCATCTGTTGCGAAATTACTGTAACAAAGTCAAAGAAGTAGCTGCTAACAGCAAAAGAGGCCCGATCAATTTGAGAAAGGTAGTAGGGAAAAATATTCTAAGGCTACGTACTGCTGTGTCAAAAGCAGTTGAATACAGAAAATCCGAAGAAAGACCTGACCATGAGAGACTGTCTGAGCTATCAAAAGACATTGTTAATGGCCCTAGCCATGTGTTCGGGGACCACTCAAACTGCAAAAAGTATTTTTGCAATGGTCCTAAAGAAGGTGAAACTAATCATGTACCCGAACTAAAAGAAGCCGGAATGTACCAACAACTAATGAAACCTGTAAACTACTTGCTGATAACAGCCGAAGTTTGCTACTAAAAATGAACAACAACGCTGTTGAGCACTACAACTCAATTGTTAGCAAGTTTATTGGTGGCAAACGAGTGAATTTCGCTGTCAAAAGATCTTACAAAGCAAGGTGCTTAGCAGCGGCAGTTTCGTACAATTCCGGCCTTCCACTGTATAAGTTACATAAAAGTATGTACAAAAAAAGTCCTGGTAGAGTCATGAAAAACTTGCAATCATCAAACAAAAGAAAAATTGAAAGAAAGCTATTGAGAAGGCAAGAACATCCACGGAAATGGAAACCAAAAGAAAACAACGAAAAAAAGAAAACGCAAAGCATTATGGGGAGGCAGCGATGAAGCCGGACATGCCTGATGATGTGTTCCAGAGAAAATCAGCAGATTTTATGAAAGGCTTGAAACGCACCGAGGAGGAGAGGCAAGAGTTGGAGCGGGGGACAATGCTACAAGCGGGCAGTGGGAGGTGGATGGAGGAAAGAAGGAAGCTGCTCACAGCATCAAACTTTGCCACAGTCTGCAAAAGAAGAGACACAACGTCATGCCAAAATCTAGTCAAAGCTCTTTTGTACAAAGAGTTTGAAACTTCTTCCACTGCCTACGGAAGGGAAAACGAGCCAGTAGCAATAAGAGCTTTTGAAGAAGCTACTGGTTTGCAAGTACACTATTGTGGGCTATTCACTGACAGCAAATTACCTTATCTGGGAGCTACGCCAGATGGACTAATAGGTGAGGATGGCTTAGTTGAGGTGAAATGTCCTGCATCGTCCAAAACTATGACACCAGAGGAGGGAATTTTGAAAAGAAAATTTAAATTTTGGCAAATTAATAACAACACTGTTGGACAAGTAAACGACTACTACTTCCAAATCCAGGGTCAGCTTCACATCACTCAACGCCAATATTGCTATCTTGTGATGTGGACTCCCTTAGGAATTAAAACAGAAAAGGTGCTGAGGGATGATGAGTTCTGGGAAAAGGAGATGAGCGAAAAACTGCAAAGGTTTTATCACAACTGCTTACTACCAGAACTTGTCGATCCCCGCCACACCAGATCAATGCCAATACGAGACCCCCCTTATATTGTCGAGGCTATCAAAAAAAAGGAAGCAAATAAAAAGTAAACTTTTCCATGGCTGCTTTTTATTTCGTAACCAGTATAAATTACATTAGTTTATATATTATCTTAGTTATTCACACCATCAAACGACATTAAAATTTAAATATGGTGGTCTGGTTTCCGATTAACATTATTTGTGAACATTAAAATTTTGATCGGTGGTAAATAGAAGCAATTTTAGATGTACTATTATGGATATGTTCTCATTTTAGGTTTCAACAAATTCTCAATACTATTAAAGGGGTTTTCGAAATATTTACATCATTAGACCTATTATAGAAATTGGCATTGATGTGTTTGCGTGTATGTGAAATATTAGAATATTGTATAATTGTAGACTAGTTTATAGAGTAAATTCCATCCAGTCATTGGATCAAAGTTCTATCTGTTCTAACACCATTTCAGTATTATTCATAAATTTACAATGTTGTACTATATAATTGTAGTTTGTGTTAGGTTAGTTTATCTAGGAAAGAATACCCATACAAGGCTTCAAAACTAAATGTTTGGTAGCTTATTTTTGCGTTTGTAGCTCTCTTTTGTGCTGTTGTAACAAAAAAAAATTGTGTACATATTTTTCACATTGGCCAAAATCATTACGTAGTTAGACTTAGACGATGAACAATTCTTATGAAAGACTTAAAAGCCAATTGGCGGCAAAATGGCAATCATATACTGCAACCAAGTTTTGGTCAATCATACAGCAGGTGTTTTGAACATCGAAGGGGGAAGGGGTGGCCAGGCGCGGATGTGCTGTGACCTTGACCGGCCGACAGCAGTCTGCTCTCCATGAGTGAGAGAGAGCTTACCAACCCTGGCAACCAAGTGACGTACAGATATGACGTTGTGCAGACTAGATTACTGTACAAGCTATTTATTTCCGATCTTTGAATTTACCAATATAACTTTATCTTGAATTTCATGTAAAATGTTTAAACTACGTGTACTTAATCATAATTTAAAACAGTAGAATTATTTAGTCAAATTTGTTGTACATAAATTTTAATCTGAATATCTATATATATATATATATATATATATATATATATATAAAATACGTCTTAATTTCAAGATAGTACTACATATATGTATAGGCCTTTAAATAGTAAATTTTTTTGGTGGTGTTATTTTGTTTCTTTTAGTTCAGTTGATTTGATGCTTCTAGTGCAAATCAATGATATAGCACTTCAAATTTCTGTATTGTTGAATTATTTTGTAGAAAGAAATGTATGCTGTATTTTGGCGTTTCATCTTTATGTATTATGTAAAACATACTTTTTTAATTATTTAAAACTAAACCATGATCAACCTTATGTGTGCTCATAACACTATCCATAAGGTTCACAAAAATGTACACGTCTGGAATTATACTGTAATAAATTGTGTAAAATTAACAACACTGGATTTTTGTTAACCCAAAAGAACCTTCATTGAAAAGCGCAACTTTGTGAAAATGTAACATTGTGACATATTACTTCAATAAGTAAAGACAGTTATATTTAATCGTCTTGATTATTTGTTTGTATGATTACCGGTACCACAGTATAACGTCTAATAATGTCATGTTTCAACCTACACTATTAACTGATTTAGAACGCTAATTCTTTAGATAAGTAGAGAAGGTTAGCCTTACGGTTATGTTTTCACCAATAATTTTTAACTTATTTGGCTATATGGTCATTTGTTGAACAATATCTTGACGACTAAGTATAGCAAATAAATCAATGCTATTTTATTTTTGATGCATTCTTTTGGTTTATTCATGAATGGTTACAACCAGCATCATCGAGAACCGACGAAAGATGTTGCGTTGGTATAGGATAACGAATGACAAGCTGCATTTCGCGTCGCGGTGCGGCAACTGGCATCTGAGCTGCTGACTGCTGGGCGAGAGAAGAGGGAGAAATTCACGTACCACTAAACACTCAGATCCAAACTTTATCTCCGCACGGTTGGCTCCCCTGCGCTCACTAGCGCAATCCTGTGGCGATAAATAGAACTGCTAGAGCCAGTTGCTATAGGAGCAGCCATTTTAATCTGACTTCCGGTGACCGAGTGAATTCCTCTTAATAATGTAACAGACCCCCACTTCAACTAATTGGACCTCTATGAGAGAGTACAGCACTGTACAAGCCAGTCTTAATACTAGATGTTTGGTAATGGCACACACTCAAATTATACAAGTCCAGTCTTAATACTATATGTTTGGTAATGGCACATATTAAAATTATACATGCCCAGTCTTAATACTAGATGTTTGGTAATGGCACACACTCAAATTATACAAGCCCAGTCTTAATACTAGATGTTTGGTAATGGCACATACTCAAATTATACAAGCCCAGTCTTAATACTAGATGTTTGATAGTGGCACATACTCAAATTATTCAAACCCAGTCTTAATACTAGATGTTTGGTAATGGCAAACACGCAAATTATACATGCCCAGTCTTGATACTAGATGTTTGGTAATGGCACATACACGAATTATACAAGCTCAGTCTTAATACTAGATGTTTGGTAATGGCACACACATAATTTATACATGCCCAGTCTTGATACTAGATGTTGGTAATAGCACATACACGAATTATACAAGCTCAGTCTTAATACTAGATGTTTGGTAATGGCACGTACGCTAATTATACAATCCCAGTCTTAATACTAGATGTTTGTTAATGGCACAAATTATACATGCCCAGTCTTAATACTAGATGTTTGGTAATGGCACACACACTCAAATTATACAAGCCCAGTCTTAATACTAGATGTTTGATAATAGCACGTACGCAAATTATACAAACCCAGTCTTAATACTAGATGTTTGGTAATGGCACATACTCAAATTATACATGCCCAGTCTTAATACTAGATGTTTGATAACGGCACATACTCAAATTATTCAAACCCAGTCTTAATACTAGATGTTTGGTAATGGCACACACGCAAATTATACATGCCCAGTCTTGATACTAGATGTTTGGTAATGGCACATACACGAATTATACAAGCTCAGTCTTAATACTAGATGTTTGGTAATGGCACGTACGCAAATTATACAAACCCAGTCTTAATACTAGATGTTTGGTAATGGCACACACTCAAATTATACATGCCCAGTCTTAATACTAGATGTTTGGTAATGGCACACACGCAAATTGTACCTGCCCAGTCTTAATACTAGATGTTTGGTAATGGCACACACTCAAATTATACATGCCCAGTCTTGATACTAGATGTTGGTAATGGCACATACACGAATTATACAAGCCCAGTCTTAATACTAGATGTTTGGTAATGGCACGTACTCAAATTATACAAGCCCAGTTTAATACTAGATGTTTGGTGTTTGGTAATGGCACATACTCAAATTTACAAGCACAGTCTTAATACTAGATGTTTGGTAATAGCACGTACTCAAATTATACAAGCCTAGTCTTAATCCTAGATGTTAGGTAATGGCACATACTCAAATTATACAAGTCCAGTCTTAATACTAGATGTTTGGTAATGGCACATACTCAAATTATACAAGCCCAGTCTAAATACTAGATGTTTGGTAATGGCACACACTCAAATTATACATGCCCAGTCTTAATACTAGATGTTTGGTAATGGCACACACTCAAATTATACAAGCCCAGTCTTAATACTAGATGTTTGGTAATGGCACACACACTCAAATTATACAAGCCCAGTCTTAATACTAGATGTTTGGTAATGCACACACTCAAATTATACATGCCCAGTCTTAATACTAGATGTTTGGTAATGGCACACACTCAAATTATACATGTCCAGTCTTAATACTAGATGTTTGGTAATGGCACACACTCAAATTATACATGTCCAGTCTTAATACTAGATGTTTGGTAATGGCACACACTCAAATTATACATGCCCAGTCTTAATACTAGATGTTTGGTAATGGCACACACTCAAATTATACATGCCCAGTCTTAATACTAGATGTTTGGTAATGGCACACACTCAAATTATACATGCCCAGTCTTAATACTAGATGTTTGGTAATGGCACACACTCAAATTATACATGTCCAGTCTTAATACTAGATGTTTGGTAATGCACACACTCAAATTATACAAGCCCAGTCTTAATACTAGATGTTTGGTAATGGCACACACTCAAATTATACAAGCTCAGTCTTAATACTATATGTTTGATAATGGCACAAACTCAAATTATACAAGCCCAGTCTTAATACTAGATGTTTGGTAGTGGCTCACACTCAAATTATACAAGCTCAGTCTTAATACTATATGTTTGGTAATGGCACAAACTCAAATTATACATGCCCAATCTTAATCCTAGATGTTAGGTAATGGCACATACTCAAATTATACAAGCCCAGTCTTAATACTAGATGTTTGGTAATGGCACACACATTTAAATTATACATGCCCAGTCTTAATACTAGATGTTTGGTAATGGCACATACTCAAATTAGAATAGAATAGAATATTTTTAGAATAGAATAGAATATTTTTATTCAGCCAGTAATAACATTTCATTACAAATGCAATGGCATGTCAAGTTATTAATTAGTGCTATTAGGCTACAGTAATCCTTTATAATGTCTAGCCTAATTTACATTACATTTAGCACAAAATCACTGTAAGACGTTGAAACATTGAACGTTAAAACATGATTAATTAAAATCCATTACTTTCTATTGATTTATTGTAAACTCACTTAGACTATAAAATGGATGATTAAGTAAGAACTTATTGACTTTAATTTTAAACTTACTATAACTTAACTGTCTTATATGTAGTGGTAACTTATTATACAAATTGAAAGACATAATTTTTGGGCTTTTATCACTCTTTGATAGCCGATGTTGTGGAACTTCTATCATGTTATTAGATCTTGTATTATAACTATGAATTTCATTTCTAGTAGTAACAAGATCAGGATTAAGTTTGGCATACAATAGACAGTGAAGAAAGTACAGAGAATAAAAAGTTAAAATATTTAAGTGTTAAAAAATACCTGAACAATGTTCATATTTCCCAACTCCTGCAATTACTCTAAGAACTTTTTTTTGTAACAGAAAAACTTCAATAGCCTGAGAAGTTCCACCCCATGCAATAAGACCATACGTCAAATGGGCTTGAAATAAACCAAAGTATGGCCATCCTGATCTAACTCACCACTAAGTCTTTTCAACGCATAAATGCTTTTACTTAGTTTGTTTTTTATGCCAATTATGTGCTGACTCCAACTGAGAGTTGGGTCTAGGGTTATTCCCAGAAATTTAGGATACTCAAGTTGTAACGCTGCTTTGTCTTTGAGGCCAAAAAGTACTGTATTTGTTTTGTCTTTATTTAGAACCAATTCGTTTGCAGTCATCCAATTTTGAATAGAATTTTGATTTAATTTAGAAACTGCCAATGCTTGACTGCAATTTGTATGTTGATTGATGATTGTGGTGTCGTCAGCATACAGGACGACCTCAGATGAAACACTAGCACCAACATCATTTGCCATTATTAAAAAAAGAAGTGGTCCTAACACTGAACCCTGCGGTACACCACAGGAAACCTCCAGACTGCCAGATTTTCTATTATTATAACTAACATACTGAATACGATTTTGTAGGTAAGATTTGAAGACAGACAGTGCAATGCATTGAACCTTGTAAGACTTAAGCTTATCAAGCAGGAGTTTGTGTGAGACACAATCAAAGGCTTTGCTGAGGTCACAGAATGTGACCGCAGCAAAGTCCCTGTTCTCATAGCAGTCTAGAATCCTCTCGACAAGCTTAATTACAGCATGGGTTGTTGACAGCCCCTTTCGGAAACCAAATTGAGCACTTGTAAATAAACTATTTGATTCGAAATAAGACATTAGTTGTTTACCTATTACTAACTCCAGCACTTTTGACAAGATTGGTACTAAGGCAATGGGCCGATAGTTATTCAAATCGTCTTTTTTACATTTTTTATGAACAGGAAAAACTGTTGTGACCTTCAAAACATCTGGAAACTTACCCTGAACTAAGCATAAATTTATCAGAGTTGTCAAAGGTGAAATATAGCAATATATTGTATCTTTTACTAACCTATTAGAGAGATCATAGTGATCTTTACTAATTTTTGGCGATAAATGACTTACCACATCTAAAACATCTTTTTCTGATACAAAACAAAAACTAAAATATGGCCACTTTTGTAAATCTTCTAAAAAAATGTTAACATATTGGGAGCTACTTAGGCCAACTCCTTGTCCCACATTATTGTTGATCAAGTTCCGCTTAGCCTCATTCGGAACATTTACAAAGAAATTATTATATTGATCAGGAGTGAACACAGTTGAGCATATTTTATTCTTACTGCTACTTTTAGTACCATTCACTAATTCCCATAAAGCTCTAGTAGGGTTCCCAGATTTTTTTATTTTTTGTGTGTTTGCAAATTTTTTTGCCTGACTAACCTTGTGCTTGTACGTTGACTTAAGTAATCTATACTGATCTTTCAATCTATTTACATTTTTCGGCTCAGACTTAGCTAGGAAATACAGAAAATCTAGCCTACGTTTTAAAAGCATTAATTCAGTTGTATACCAACTTGATATAGGCCTAGGTGCAACCAATTGTTGGCTCTTGTCACTTACACAAGACTTAAATGATTTGATTTTGACTTGTTTGATAAAACTTAAATTATAATAATATCGTAAAATGCTTAAAAATACTTCAAAATTTACATTTACATCATGTGATATAAAAACATCTGACATGTTTGGTAACGGCACATACGCAAATTATACATGCCCAGTCTTGATACTAGATGTTGGTAATGGCACATACACGAATTATACAAGCCCAGTCTTAATACTAGATGTTTGGTAATGGCACGTACGCAAATTATACAAACCCAGTCTTAATACTAGATGTTTGGTAATGGCACAAACGCAAATTATACATGCCCAGTCTTGATACTAGATGTTGGTAATGGCACATACACAAATTATACAAGCCCAGTCTTAATACTAGATGTTTGGTAATGGCACGTACGCAAATTATACAAATCCAGTCTTAACCTTTTCACGCCATAAGCGAGTATATTCGCAAGATAAAATAAACCTATAACGCCATAAGCGATATATCTCGCAAGGTCACGATATTAACGTTAGCATAAAAAATAATAGACGAGGATACTCCGAACATAGTAGAATAACTGCCTATTGTTGTCTCTTCACCTGCGCTAATGGATACTAGCAACATCGAGTCTTTATCGATCGATAAAACCGGTTATTCAGCTGACTCATTGTTTGACGGCTGGCGCGGGAGTGGCGCCCTAGCGCCCAGTGCGAGTTTGTCCGCGGCCAGCAGTTGTTGTTTGTTTACTAACCTCACATGGTGTCTTTGCTTTTACATCAACAGTTTGGTTTTTATTATGTGTTTTGATAATATCGTGGTTGTATATATTGTGTAAATAGACTACAATAAGTGTTGAATAGTGTATAACACATTGACTTGTATATATTGTGTAAATAGAATACCTGTAAATAATATTGTTGTTTATTATGACCAACCCGGACGACGCAAATTTCGATGAATTTGTTCTCGTGTTATGGATGCGTCATTTTCAACAGTAGTTGACGTGGTTGAGGAAGATGAGCAAGAGGATATTATTTTACATAATGTAAGTGAAAGTGACGATAATTATAGTGACTCTGAACAAAATCAAATTCAGCCGTCAACTTCAGGTACACAAAACCATTCTTGGATTGATGTTACTGTCAATGATCCAGGTCCTAGTCACACAATACCTATTTATGATATAAATATTGGACCAAACCTACCATCAACATTTACTGTAGATTCAACACCAATTGATTATTTTGAACTTTTCTTTAACAATGATATAATTACTCACATTGTTCAAGAAACAAACATGTATGCAAATAAAAAAAAATACAACGTGTGTTCCCACAATCCAGACTGTCAGGATGGAATAACATAAATTTACAAGATTTGAAAGCCTTCCTTGGTGTTATAATAAACATGGGCCTAATTCCGATGAATTCTAATGAGGAGTACTTTAGCACAAAACTAGAATCTCGTATTCCATTTTTCAGTAATGTATTTTCCAAAAATGAGTTCCTCAACATTTTTTGGCAACTTCATTTTACACATGATCAAGGACAGGGTGACGCTAGAGAAAAAGGTTTTCTAATACAGCCTATTGTTGATCATATTAGTAGTATGAGTAAATTATTTTATACTCCAAGTAGTAAGGTTGCTGTCGATGAAAGTACTATATCTTTCAAAGGCAAAGTAAGTTTTAGGATATATAATGCACAAAAACCAACAAAGTTTGGTATGAAGCTCTTTGTCATATCAGACTGTGCAAATGGTTATATATATGACTTCATTCCCTACTTTGGGAAACAAGAAATTATATCCAATTCAACACTTCTGAAAACTACACAGACAGTCAAATCTTTGTGTCAATCAGTTATTTTGAAAGATCCTAGCAAACCTACAACTGGCTTACATGTATATAATGATCGATACTACACTAGCCCTGAGCTAGCAAGGGAACTGCTTAGTTTAGGTTGTTTCCTTACAGGTACTGTTATGCCAACAAGAGTGGGAATGCCTCCTAACCTAAAAATGAAAACTAAAAAATTTAAAAAGGGGGAAGTCCTTGCTCAAAGAAAAGATAATACTCTGGTAGTTTCTTGGAGAGATAAAAGAACTGTACATATGCTAACTACAAACAATAAAGGTAGTAGGTCTGATATGACTGATGTACAAAGTAAGTGGCCAAATAGACCACCAACATCCAAACCAAATGTAGTTGTAGACTACACAAAACACATGGGAGCAGTAGATCGAAGCGATCATTTTATATCTTCATACCAGTTTATGAGGAGAACATGTAAGTGGTACCGAAAAACATTTTTTTGGCTGTTAGAGGTAGGAATTGTAAATTCATACATATTGTACAAGGAAATACAAAATAAAAACCTACAGAAAGCAATGACACACAAAGAATTCAGGAAGAGTTTAGTGAGGGACCTTGTAGCTGACAAAGTAGCGCAATCAACTTCAAGACGTGGGCGACGCGGTCGAGCCAGTCACGCAACAACACCCTCCATAGAACGTCTGAACAAGAAACCGCATTTTATTCAGAAGAGACCAAAGGGGACTGCTAGATGTGTAGTTTGTTTAGAGAAAGGCTTGCGTAAAGAAACTGTGTATTCATGCAAAATTTGTACAAATCACCCAGCACTACACCCCGAAATTTGCTTTGAAGCATATCACACAATGGATGATTATTCATAAAATGAATGCAACTCTAATTAATTTATAATTTGTTACTGGTTAAATATCTTCCTTTTCATGTTACATATTTTACTGTTTGATTTCATATATTGTTCTATTTCATTATACTGTAAATATTTCTTTGTAGACCTTTCCTCAAAAAACTCATTTTGCTTATTATACACGTTTTTTTTTTTTTTTTTATTTTATTTCACATAACGTTTACATAATTTTACAAAATTTTATTTGTAAGTAAACAGGTGAAGAGTCAATGTCCTAAAAAACTAAAACTATCCTAAAACTTATTCTAAAATTACATATCAACGATCAAAGAGTTATCACTTAAAAACTCTTCTACATCATAATATTCTTTCTGAATCAGGAAGTTTTTAACAATTTTTTTAAACTTAATAATATTTAGGATTTTTAGATTAGACGGAATTTTATTGTAATACTTAAGACCAATGTAATGAGGGGAATTTTCAAATAGTTTTAGCCTATGAATTGGATATTGGAGTTGTTCTCTGAATCTTGTGTTGTAAATATGGCTGTGCTGTTTATTTAAAATTAAATCTTTATTTTTATGTACAAATAATAAACATTTGAAAATATACATGGAAGGAAGTGTTAGAACATTCAGCTCTTTGAATACAGATCTGCATGATTGGTTATGGCCCATAAAAAGCATTGTTCGAATGTACGTCTTCTGAATTTTAAAAATCTTAAGAATATCGGTTGAGCTACCCCATAGTTCAAGACCATACTGGAGCAGTGAACCAAAGCAAGCATGATACACTGTCATTCTAACACTCAGCTCCACAGTTCCTCTCAGAATATACATTTGGAAACATAAGATACATTGTTGTCATCGATGGTAATGGAATTACTAAAAGGGCATTTGTTATGTTGTGTTTGAAATTTTATTATTCCAGTTTTTTCTTTATTTAATTTAAGTCCATTTATATCAAACCACTGCTTTATTTCATGTAAAACTCTTTCCACTGCTTTCTTTAATTCATTATCATTTGAACATTTCAATAGAATTGAGGTGTCATCTGCATATAAAAATACTTCAGCATGGTTAACATTTAATCCTCCCGGCGTTACTTGTCGAAAATTCGACCGCAATAGCGGCGCTCTGAATGATACCTGTCGATTCGTAGACATCAAGCAATCGTTTACAAACTATAATGTTAACTCGGTTATTTTTCGTAATAATACATCGTAATATTTATGAATCGATAGAGGAGATTCTATTTTATATCGCACGTCTTTGGATTTCCTCTATTCCCTGGTGAAAAAAAATAAATAAATAAAAACAGCTGATTTATACAACGCGATTTTTGTGTTAACAGTCTGTCAGTGTTTCAGAGAATTCATAGAGTACCTTTTTCAGTGTAGTAATAAACCTTATAATGTATATATTTTCTTTTTATATATAAAATTTGCAACAAAACTGCTATCTTGGTTTTTTTTATATAGTGAAATAACTCTTACTAGCATAGTGTGAACTTTGAACAAAACTTGGGAAATTTTGATTTTTTACAATACAATCAAGGATAACATCAACAATACTCAAGGTAGGTAAACAAAAATATTTTTCTAATATAGCTTATTTTGTTTACTTTACATTGATATAAAATACTTTAAGATTTTACTTATTTTTGTGTGTGTTCAAAATTTTTCTACAAAACGCTGCAAAGTAGCTCAAAAAGGCTGGACATTAAGGAGTGGACTACTGGACGCTGGGAGGGTTAAAGGTAAATCATTGATGTATAAAATGAATAATAATGGACCTAGCAGCGAACCTTGAGGAACTCCATTTATATTCTCATTCCAATCTGACATATATTTACCATCTGTTTTGTTTATAATGACTCGTTGTTTTCTATTTGTCAGGTATGATTTTAACCAATTTAGAGCTCCATTGTTGATTCCATAAAATTTCAGTTTCTCAATTAGAATGTCATGATTAACACAGTCAAATGCTTTAAAAAAAAGTATTTATGTATAAATATATTTTTTTCTTATTTATATAACCTATATGTTGCTTTTAAAAAAATGGCTTTAGGTAATTATAAAAAAAAAATTATTTCATAATTTGGCTCTGTGGCAACATTATAAAAAATGAATAGGGCGTGCAAAGGGTTAATACTAGATGTTTGGTAATGGCACACACTCAAATTATACATGCCCAGTCTTAATACTAGATGTTTGGTAATGGCACGTACTCAAATTATACAAGCCCAGTTTAATACTAGATGTTTGGTAATAGCACGTACTCAAATTATACAAGCCTAGTCTTAATCCTAGATGTTAGGTAATGGCACATACTCAAATTATACAAGCCCAGTCTTAATACTAGATGTTTAATAATGGCACAAAATCAAATTATACAAGCCCAGTCTAAATACTAGATGTTTGGTAATGGCACACACTCAAATTATACATGGCCAGCATTAATACTAGATGTTTGGTAATGGCACACACTCAAATTATACAAGCCCAGTCTTAATACTAGATGTTTGGTAATGGCACACACACTAAAATTATACAAGCCCAGTCTTAATACTAGATGTTTGGTAATGGCACACACACTCAAATTATACAAGTCCAGTCTTAATACTAGATGTTTGGTAATGGCACACACTCAAATTATACATGCCCAGTCTTAATACTAGATGTTTGGTAATGGCACAAACTCAAATTATACATGCCCAGTCTTAATCCTAGATGTTAGGTAATGGCACATACTCAAATTATACAAGCCCAGTCTTAATACTAGATGTTTGGTAATGGCACACACTCAAATTATACAAGCCCAGTCTTACTCCTAGATGTTTGGTAATGGCACATACTCAAATTATACAAGCCGAGTCTTAATCCTAGATGTTTGGTAATGGCACATGTCCGAATTATGAGAACATTCTTCCAATCTGCAAGCTCTACAGAAGCAGTGTAAAAAGATGATAATGCGCTAATTTATCACAATACTACACAATATAGTGTATTGTATATTGTAATTTTGTTGTATTAATAATATTTAATATATTCAGGGTACTCTGTAAATGTTAAATATCTTATTAAATTTACCTTTTGTAATATTGGCTTCTCTTCAACAAAGCCATCTTCCTCTGCCAAGCGTTTTAAATCCAATTTTACATTGTCTCTGTCATCCAAGTCAGGTATCATCTAAACAGACATAAATGAAATCAGTTTTAACCCTATGTATGTATGGTATGAGTGTGACCCTTCTTCCCTAAAACCATGGTATAATTTGATCCTAACAAAGTCAGCAAGCATCTGTTATAGATATGGATGAAAGTGACACTACATTTTTTTTATCAACGTGGTCCAGCCTGTCATAACTTAGTTTAGATCCGTTATGTTGATGTTCATCAAATAAGCAGCGGCCAACTATCCTATAGCTTGCATACACTATAACTATACATTTGAATCCTTGTTAAAATCTACGAAAGCCATTGTATACCTTATTATCATGGTTATTTTTAGTTCCAAACTATTTCAATGATTTATTTTGCCCTTTACTTCTTATGTAAAAGTTTAAAGTCTTTTTTACCAACCCTTGCAGGTTGCAAGTTTCTAAGATAATATGCTTTGTAATTTATCTTAACTTACCTCTTTTAATAGTGGTTCCTCTTTAACAGCCACACAGTTCTCGTCCAAACGTTCAATGAGCACCTTTAAAATGTATTTGTCATCATAGCCTGGAGGTACCTAGGAATAACAACCAAATAAATCTAATGAAACCAATTCCACAAAGAACTGCCTGAATAACATAGTAATATTTCCATCCTATTATTTATTTCTGATGCAATATCGTCAACTTTATGTACTTCAATGACAAGATTGTTGGTTTGTCACCAAAATAATAACATTTTATCTAAAGCATGATTAATCTTTAAAATTTGAGAGTACCAAACCAAGCTCCTCATTAGCCATTTTTGATAGGCTTTCCATATCATACAACTCTATGGGTAGAAATCAGAAAATGGTATAATTTCAAAAATTAAAATAAAAAAATTAATATCAACTATTCATTAACTATAAATGTTAATAGCATAGTATAGAAACAGAAAAAATTTTACTAGAGCTGAATTTTTGCAATTCCTATTTTTTATTGTTTTTTTTTTTTTTTTTTTTATGTCAAGTACAATGAAAAATACAACAATAGCAGAAGTCCTATAAAATAATTTCCACTTTGAAAATATATATATTTAGTGTTTTTTTTTCTTCTCATAATAATAAATGAGAAATATAAAAAAAACTCTGCTTGATTAGTAATAGTAGGTGATTTTGTTATAAACTTTTTCAGCATAATGGAAAAATCAATCAGAACAGAATCACTCAAAACTTGCCTACTGTTATTAGGCCTAGGTACAGGCCTCCTTCTCTGCTGATTTCTAGGCCTAGTCTGACTCCTTACCTCATTTTCACTGTCGGTTGAAGACAAATTGTAAACAGAAGTAGACTGATCAGGGATGTAATGTGGATCGGAATCAGAATCGTCACCAAAAATATCAGACAAAGTAAAGTTACTTTGATCAGAGTCATCTGACATTGCCAGTTCCCTATCTAACTCACTAGTCCTAAGGTTTTCTCGCTCCATTGTTGAGTGTCACACAAAATATCACTTCAAACAAACACTAAACTTGTTCTACACAACTCAATTTACTAAGAAAACACAACGTTTTACTCAAACCCTAATAATAACGAAAGAATCACAGTAAGCATTCGCATATAAAAAAACTCCAGGCAGACGACTCAACACGACTGTAACTTATGACGCAGTTGTATTATTGTTTTCATTTCCCTCCAACACTACAAACAGTGTTACCAACAGCAATCACGAATGATTCACAATATTCTGAACTTATTACTAAACATATATACCAGTTACTTTGATAAACATTAACCTCTGTAACATAAAATATATTAAAAACATTGAGCGGGCGACGGATCGCCCGCGCGGTCCTTTTCGCATATATCTCGGCGGGCGATGAATCGCCCGCACGGTCGTTTTCGCATAGTACTTGCGGGCGATAGATCGCCCGCTTGGTCCCAAAAGGGTTAAATTTTTAGATTATATTCCAAGAACTATTCATACTCTTAGCAGTGTTTTCTCTTGAGCTATAAATTCGCATGGTTTTATCAGTTTTTTTTAAATCTACAAAAATGTTTCAAAAGGCTCATTAGGATGATGTTTTCTTGATAAAACACGTAGAATGGACAACATTGTTTCTGAATTTTTATCATCATCAGAGAATAATGTATTTTATAGTTGAAGTCCTTCAGTTCCTAATACATTTTTCAATCTTGCTAACTGTACATAACTTGGTTTCTTGTCAGATTCTGTTGCTGAAAAATAAATAAGAACTTCTTCCTTGGAAGCTTTAAAATTATCTGCAACATTTCCGTGCAGATTCATAATTGTTGGTTTGCTAAATTCTATTATTCATAAAAATACTGTATTTTCAACTTTCAGTTGTGCTATGTTATATTGATATACAAAATTAAGTTTTTTTTATAAAAAGAGAATGTTTATTTAAAGAATCAAAATTTATAATTTTATTCAAGTAAGACTTTCAGTTCAAACTGTATCTCTTTCACCAAGATTAAAAATGATTTAATAATACCCTATGTTTCACATTAAATCATATACAACAACATGGAAAATCCAAAGGCAGTCAAATTGTAGACAAGGTCATTCTTAATGTTACAGTCTTCATTCTCTACATCTTGACTCACTTCTACCAGTCTATCAGCTGGCCAAATCTTGTCAAACATGGTTCAGTTAGTTTCTTTCTTTGTTCTTTAGGAATCCTGCTCTAATTGTATGGTAGCTGTAAACAGAAGTTATTAATATTGTTACTGACCCAAACTTCAATTAATTGGATGTCTGAGAGTGAGGACTGCACTGTACAAGCCCCATTTTAATCCTAGATGTGTGGTAATGGTATATACCCAAATTATGAGACCATTCTTTCAAATTGCAAGTTATTTTAGGACAAAATAAAAAATACCAAAAACCAATAAGGTATAAAATGTAGTATACTAGAGCATAATAAATGTTTTACTTACAAGTGGATTCAATACTTGGTAGAATACTATGAAAAGGAAATTGGCTGTATAATTTT
>JAQJVL010005305.1:0-36444 GCA_035578905.1 Stictocephala bisonia | reverse complement strand
TTTCATTACAGTGTCGGTATTAAGAGGACATAGCATGGGAACCTATCGCCTATATCTCCCAAAACACTTTGTCCCCAATTCGAGTATTTATGTTCCTTTAACATTTTTTTACCATTTTAAACTGTAAAATATTAGTAATAATCCCAATCTTAATTTTTCTTAAACTAGGGGATAAGCACAGAACGCTACGTGTGCTCAGAACCCCGTTTACAAGGCTTTCGTTAGTGTCAACCTCAACTCGTATAATTTTGTTATTTATTCTTCTTATTACATGGCGGTCCTACATTGGTACAATAAACCGGTTTAAAAATATACTTCTTTGTCAAGTGTGCATCGTGTCAACAGTGCACCTCATAAGCTTTATCACTTGTTATGATAACAGATGATTTGCTA
Source organism: Stictocephala bisonia (assembly GCA_035578905.1). Classification (NCBI taxonomy): domain Eukaryota; kingdom Metazoa; phylum Arthropoda; class Insecta; order Hemiptera; family Membracidae; genus Stictocephala; species Stictocephala bisonia. The sequence continues at coordinate 36,051 of JAQJVL010005305.1, read as the reverse complement.
ATATCTGGGATATTTTATGATCTGTCTTAATTATAGCTTTTTGAGAAAAAACTGTTGACAAATCCCCTCTTGGTATATGTCTATAGTATATAATGAATGTTTTTAGCAATATGTCATGGTTTATGATTTTTGAGAATTGTGATTAGTCACGAGTTATTTAGCTTTAATAAATATTATAGAAAATCATCTTCCTAGCACGATAAAATTGGAAAACATTTGTTCTATTATTAGGACTATTTACGTTTTATATTCCTATCTAATTTTCTGTTAATCAAGTTTATTGAGGAAAATAACGCCCTACTGATGGAATACCATGAAGAAACGTATTAAAATAATGTATTTTTGAATTGGTGATTAAGTACGTTTATGGAAATTTCAGTTGACAGCGCCAATAAAATAATAAAGTATATTAATTTAATTATATTAACATTTGTTTAAACTTATTCTTTACATAAAAGTGCAAGTATTTATTATTATTATTATTATTATTATATTAATTCATTCACAGATAGTAAGATTTACATTACTTTGTTCATTTCCTTTACACGGGCAAATATTTTTCCATATCTGTTTATTTATTTATTTTTACTCAAGTATGTTAAAATTATGCAAAACTTGTCAGGTGAAGTACTATAGTAAACAAGAGAAACAAAAACGTAATGTAGGAAAAAAAATACTGAATTTTTAAATTTTATTTTCTAGTAATTACAAATATTTTGGGGCGGTTTCGGGGCATGCACGGATTCAAAACAGAATAAAAAATTGTCAATAAAAAATATTTATACGGATTATTATTGTTTTAAACAGTAAATAGATGTACAGTAATATTAAAAACCCCATTTATGCATCATTTTTGGACTGGTCATGCCATACATGCAGGACTGTTGAGTTGACTATACTTTGACCAGAGACGACGATACTTAGCGAGGGATTTTCTCTCTGGGCCGGCTGGCCAGCCGGCCAAGCCACAGTTTGGCAACCGCAGTTGGCCGGTTTTTACTACTAGCGCCGCGTATGATCTGCCGTGTGAGTTAAGAGATTTCGCGTTTCAAAATTTAGCATTGCTGGGGCTCTGGCTGTATCTTGCTTCCTTCGTCTTATTTATTTCTGTGCTTTACATTTCACGCTATGTCTTCAACATTTTGTAGAAGGGGATTTCTAAATCTTAAGCTTTATGTTGCGGGGCATGAACCATGTAACAGTAAGATATAAGTAATTTTTATCTACACTTAATTATGATATAAAGTCTTATTTCAGAAAAAATTATATAATACATGTATATTTTGTGTTTTAATCTACCTTTTGTCGGACAAAGTTTCAAATTTGTTTGCCTTGTTTGTTAGGCTTTCACTACTTGAAATATTGTGGACGATAGGAAAAAATATGTTGTAAAAGTTGTCTATTATAAAGAAATTAAGTCATTTGAAAATACTCAATTTATGCTGTTTTTGAATCTCTAATTAATAAAGCTTATTTTTTAAAACAAATTATGGATTTAAGGGTACTTAATACTATCATAAAATGACTTGATATATTATAAGAAACCATTTAGGATGAATAAGCAAAAAGTTCCAAAGTAACATGCAGCTTTTATATTTTTTTCTTTTTTATCGGATGCCGTAGGCCTACGTGGTTATCGTTAGTACTTCGACCACCAACAATGTATCGGATGTGCCGTTAGCCTTACGTGGTTATTCAACCCCACGATAACCAACAATCTTACTTTGGACATATATGGATGTTAACATTAGTACTACTCTGAAAAACCATCTTTGGTTAAGATATTTACTTTAAAAACTGTGGTAACTCCTTATTTTTCGATATGTAGTTTTATAAAGGCGCTCATTTCGATACTTATTTAGTTTGGAAAGATTACCAACTTATGGCCTGTAAAATGGTTATTTTTGGTTGTGTTAGTAATTTTAAACTAGGAGAAATAAATTACATTTTTTAATTCATGGTTATATTAAGGGCAAGTTTAATAAACACATTAACGTAACATAACAAAAATCTACTCTAATCCACAAAACTTAACATAACGATCGTATAGCCTAAACCGTAACCAAGAAGAGAGTATTTGAACAAATGCTGCCAAGATATTATTCCTCAATAAATATAGTTGAACTTGTTTTTGCCCTTTAATCTCCGTAAAAATTCTCTAAGCATTGGTGAATACAGATCTAAAAATATCCCTATAAATGTCTAAAGAATCAAGTTCGTACACGAATACTATATCTACTGATGATAAATAATGTTTTATATTTACCTGTTTCCTCTATTGGAGTAATGAGGTTGTCTAGGTTTGCCCATGCCGTTGTTCTTCTAGTTTTAGAATGATGTCCTGGAGGCTGTGGATGGGAGGAGGGGATCCTGGGAAACGGTAAAAGTCCGAAGATGTCTTTGCCTGAGGATGCCACGGGCACCGCAGGGGTGCTCTGTACATACACAATATAAGAATATTCATTACACAATAATTTTGTATACGATACTCCTTAGTTCTTCTCAAAGAATCTCTTCAACAGCTGCCTAACTCCTCTGGATCCCTATATCTCTGTCACCCCCCCCCTCCCCCCTCCAACCCCCACATTACCACACTTTTACTATCCTCTCCAAACATTACATCCCCCTCCCTCACGCCTCACCCCACCCCCAGCGCCTCCCCCCCTACTCCCCCCCCCCCCCCCCAACCCCTTCTCCATATCCCCCGCCCTCCCACCACTACCTCCCCCACCTCTACCACCCCCACCAATTACACAACAATACACAGAGGGTTGAAGAAAGGAAACATGGCGGATACTCAACGTCACGATCGGTGAGAGAGTAACGTTCAACTATAAACAGATACAAAGAAATGGCCTTCGAACAATATGGCTCTTTATTATATATTGCAATTAATCTGCTTTGGAGTAATACTTTTATGCAGTATTCCTAATTATTATCTTTAACAATAAAATTATGATATAGTTTACATCATATATCGCGACTGCTTATTATTAACCACTATCTCGAATGGGATTGTTTGTTCGGTTGTAGGTCGTAGTGATGTTGTTTTCTTGTATCTTTATATTAGGATGTTAGTTGTGTTGGATATTTGGTGGGTAATAGATAAATGGTGCTCCTGATGTTTAATTTTATATGACGAAGAATTTTATGCTATCCCCAATTATTATTTATTTTTAGAACATTACACACTCACAATTTACCAATATAACAATCCCTTCCCCCCTGTGTTACACTGTTGAAGAGCTAGATGTTTTTAATTGCGTTGTCGTCTTCTAATCGACAACCCAGTATGTGAGAAGGGTTTAGAAGTTTAGCTTAAAGTCGAACCGACAGTATGGACAACTTGGTTCTCACAGGGCGTGTGGAAGCCTGGCTCGAAGAACCTGTTTACAAAACCCACACCCAACAAGCTCAACCTTGTTCTTGGACACTATAAGATTGTCTGAGTAAAAGGGGAGTCAGTCATGATCACCTAGCAGAGGTGTATAGAGTGCCATTCAAGTGGTTGTGCGAACAAAAAAAAGAACTTTGGCCCGTTGCCTCACCGTTGCCCCTTCCGTGCTTCGTCATCAATATGTTTCTTTTGGTTGCGCGCCTGTTGATCCGAGAAAGAAACTTACTCGTGTATTGGACTCATTCAAGCCCGTAAATGGTATAGTAAATAATGGATCTAAGTGGTAGTTTATAACCCTAACCTTATTCATCTCACTCATGCTTTCAGGCAATAGGAATCTGAAAATCACGGAAGATTACAAAGATAATACCATTCATCATCCATAAAAACTCAAAGCTGAGACAAAAGCGTGCGGGTTAGAGTGAATATTGTATAAGATGTGCCGATACATATGGTATATTGTATTGCTACGTAGAAATAACTACAGACGTTAGGACGTTGTGCATATTTTTTTGGTATGTTGTACATTTGCCGTTCTTAAATTCATTATGTGATTATACTGCAGCCCATGAACAATTTGCGCATAATGGACAACCAGAGTGCCTATCTACCAGGAAACATTTCAAATGTATGAAACAACTTTGCCATAGACAAAGGATAATAATAACTAACCACACCTCATATGGCTTGATCGAGGCTTTAATATCACTACACTTCAGGGAAAAAAACACTTTATCCACGGTAATTTTGTTTTCCCTTCCCGATCACTTATTTGTGAAACTAATATAGCGAAATTCCGTAGTTTTTAGTTCTTACTCACTGAAGCTGCAGTTCAACAATCCGATCAGGGGCCACGGAAGACAAAAACTTTGTTTACTAATGTCCATCAATCCCTTAGAAAAGCTGACTTAAGCACGCAACCTACATGCACACAATCTGTTGTAACAGACCAATTTAGTGGGCCTACATAGTTTACCACTGTGCTAGTATGTTAATGGCGTTTAGTTCACAGTGTCCCGGTAGTGTATCTTCCCGTGACCAGCTATAAAGCGACAGGTACAGTCGTGAACCTAGGAGTCTTAATTCGAATACTTCTATAATTCGGAAATTTTTTCTTTAATTTCGGATAAATTATTTGGTTATTACTCTGCGTCCCTAGGATGTTTGTATGCCAACAATGTTAAAAATATTTGTGGATAGTTATTTTCGAACTTTTTGTTGGTTAATTCGAAGTTCTTTAGTGTCAACAACATACAATTAAAGACGTGTTTTCTGTGGACAGTTGAGTTTAGACCAGCCGGGCGGAGTTTGTCCTGTAAGTGTCCATTGTTCCACGTTCCCCCTCATCTAGCCGGCCTAGACCCGAGACAGCTTGCGGTGCTTTAATTATTTTAGCGTATAAAAACTTCCAGCCCTATCACACCCCATATCTAACGGTTGATGGCTTGGGACGGCTCTTCTTGCCTTACGCTGTTTGTCCCAGGTCAGGTTGCAGCCTCCCGAACCCCCCACCCCACACTTTCCAGTTAGTCTTTCGTGTCTATCAACAGCATGACACCTAGCGGGGAAGTAGTTTCGTTCCGGTTCAGTTGCGCATTGGAAATTTGCTGTCTGTCAAATCGATTGCCGCTCCGGTCATGTTTGTGACTTGTGTATCCTTGAACTTAATAGCTGACTATGTTGTTTAAGAGGAAATGTTTTTAGTTTTGATACCTTCGTGTGTACTGTACGGTAGTGGCGCCTGTGTGACTTATTGCATAAGTTCTGTAATAGCATTCCAAAACTAAATATAACCCTATAAATCAGCTAACTTTGGCCCCAAATCCCGAAAAAGTAGCGGTGATTCAGGGTAAGGTCGGAGAAAGGCGCTGCAATGGGGCAGAAAGGCGTAAAGAAGATTATTAAGGCACGCCGAGATATGCCATGGAGACCAGAGACTTTCGGTTATCACACTAAGACACATTATAAGACATTTTTTTAAAAAATCATTAAGACAAAAATTTTGAGATGGAGTCAAATTAATATATAGACAAAATTTTGAGAAGGTCAAAGTGAAAGTGGGAAAGGACGGAGAAACACGGGAGTCGAGGGGAACCGGGACAACCCCGCCTGAACTCCTTGTGGTGCGACTAGGCTTATGTTGTTTTGAGAAATGCGTTCAAACAAAAAACATTATCCATAAGATATAGTCCTTGTGGCACCATTTATGCGTGTTTGAAGGGGTGTCAACGTGAAAAGTTTTTGCTATATGAATAGGTAATATAATGGAATAAATAAAAACATATATTTTAAAGCCGAGCATAGGGGATACGGTGTTGGATGGTTTTAAGGAGGAGAAAACAAACATTTGCCCTTTTAAATCAATTTGTGGTGATGGTTATGTGCAGTGTTAAACAAGTTTCTGCGATCGCAAGCATCAGTGCGTAAGATACTGACCTTGCCAAGAATTGATAGCCAGAGATCCAGGGATCATCTTAAAGACACTTTTGCTTTTACATGTTGATCGAGAAGACGAGCCCTTTTGTTTTTTCAAAAAAGTGCCCACGCCCAAATAAAACCCTAACTGCCTATTTAAGGCAAGATAAAGTAGTAGCATGTTGAGCCGCGGTGTTAATCTAAGCATCATACGTCCCATTTTTTTTTTTTTTACAGTGCTACCCCACAAATTTTTAAAACCCATGTATCGTGCATTTAAGGAAGATTTAAATGTGGTCTTGCGTATGCGCGTGTCGCGTAGAGCTTGCTTATTTTTCGTATAATCCTCATGCAAGGATTAGACGTGTACAACCTGACTTGTTTGCGAGCAAGTACAGATGGACGGAACAGAAAAAGACTCCATCTTTATTTCTTATTGATTATGGCAAAAAAAAAGCGCTATTGTCTAAACCCCCGTTGTTTTTAAAAATTGCTTAAAACGTGCTAAAAAACGAGTACCCTCTTCTAAATAGTAGATCTCATGTGCAAAAGCCTTTGGCGCACGTTATGACCAGTGCAGTTTTTGAAAAAAGTGGTAATTGCCATGGCTTCGACAAGAAGATTGGCAAACCAAACAATACGAGACAATTTTTTATCGCAATTGATTGAAATATAATGCCATCTAGACACACTAACAGTAATTTCCACTTCTGGAGAAATGTGTTTAAAGAAAGGTTGCCTCGAATTTTTCCCACCAAAATATGACGTACCCGTTAGTGTTGCTGCAGGATCCTGCTCTATAAATGCGACCAGGTGGCCATTAAATAAAATTTCGTTCAAAACAATTTTGCTATAACAGGAATTTGCTTATAGTTTTGCGAAGTGAAAAGATTCTCCACAAGAGAGAAGGGAAAATGCGCCTTTTTAATAGTACAAAACTTGAAATTTCTGCAAACCTCAAGAATAGAATGTTGGTAAGACAGAGCTATTGCCCTGTTTTACTGCTGGGTGATCATGTGTCACAGGGCTAAAACAATTAAGAACTTGTTTCAAAAAAAGATGGGTTTTTAAGTGTGGTGTTTTGGGTGTCTGGTTTGTTTAAGTAAAGAAGAAAGTTAAGTTGACCCCCCCCCCCCCCCCCCCCCGAAACTAGTTCCGGGGTGATGAGCCTGAGCGTAGGCCGTGAGTGATTGAGGTTCAAAGTTGCGCCTGATGCTGACAGCGAGTATAACTATTTGTGATTCCTACGGATATTGGAGGTTTATGAACCGGTGAAGCCTTAAGCTCAGTTCGTCATGGATATGGTGAGGGGGAAGGAAATTAGCTGTTCTGGTCAGAGTAATCCATCACATTTGATGACTTTTGATCAATTGTTGATGAAGACTGTTGTTGCGGTTATTGGTTTTTTTTTGCATGTGTGAGTTTGTGCAGTTGAATTGTTGAAGTCTAGTGACACAGACATACTCCATCCCGCCCCCGGTTAGGTTCGGAGTAGTAAACTAATGCAAACCTCGCGCTTTGCCAGACTGTTGACGCTGATTGCATTTGATTGCTAGGTGTGGTATGACGGGAAGGATGCATGGATAATGAACAACAGTAATCCCAACAAGACGACAGAGGACTTCCTTCCAGTGTAATGGGTGCTAATATAAACTAAGAATATTTTATCCGAACACACAAATGCATGTAATAACGTGATTCATTTTTCAATCACCGTGCTGGGTAATCAGTCGTGTAAGTTAGATTCTTTTATTTTAGCAGAGAGAGTTCCGCTTGCTCTATAGGGCATAGTTGAACACAAATCCTAACGATACCGTTGACTTTTTTATAATTCAAGTAATGTGAGAAATGACGAGTAATGCCCCAATGTTAACACTTTCTTATTTCATTGTTATATTATGTGTATCTTTTTTTTAGTGTATATAAAAAATATAATTAGTATGTCATATTTTTGTTTCCTCTTTGGTACAGTTAACTCGATTGTTGATGCTTTAATTTAATGTTTATTAAAGTAACGATGCGACTGACGTTTTTTGTACTTTTTCTTCGTGTCAGCCTAAACTGCTTGTTTTTTAACAATGGCATTGCACATGTGTTTGTATAACTAGGTAAAAATTTCTACACTGCATTGTAATATGCAGGGAGTACACTACATTGCTTTGTTTGTTTTATTGGTTAGATTATATTGTGGGCATGAATTTTTTTACAAGTTTTTATTTACGTTTTTTTATTTTTGTTTTTTTATTTTTCGTCATTAATGTATAACGTTTGCTTCTCATAAAGTACAACAGCACAGATAATATGTTACACTATATTGAGAATAAAAATTATATTGTTTTGTCCTTAAACATATGGTCTTTGAGTAATTATTCACTTTTATGCGCACGTTATTGTTTCCTTTTTCTGAAGTATTAATTCGTAATTTTTGTATTGGTCCCTCTGCGAGATTCGAGATTATACAAGTTGCCTACTGTGACTACATTTTTGCATGATCTATAGCCTAAACGGTTCTTTTTGTTCGTCTTAAAATAAGTAGATATTTTATAGTGTTTTTTCTGCGTTTCCAATCCGTTTAGTTTCTAAGTTGTATTCTTGTTGAGATTCATGTTCATTTAAATTAAAATAAAATTTATGTTAACTTTTTTGTAATTTTTTTTTTACAAAACCCTGCTTTCATGATATTTTTTTTACTTTGACAATTAAAAATATAATTTTTATATTTGTCATCACTAAATACCAAAATATAATTTCATTCATTTTTTTTTTAAACATGGAAATATTAAAAAATATAATAACTAAAATAATTTTAAATTTTTTATATTTTTTTTATCTTGTTTTTATTTGGAACAGTCTAATTTCTAGTTATATAATAAAAAAACTGCTCACGGCATTAAGTAAAAGTTAACGACATTATTGGTATGATGTGATATGAGTCCTATGATTAGATGTGATAGTCCGTGAAAAATCCCTTACGAGATTATCGTGGTTTTCTCCAGGCGCGTGATTTATTTAAGTAGTTTACCCGAGTTGTTTGCCAAAGCGTCAACCCTGCAATTTGGGTAATCAGTATATTATTGCAGGAGGTTACTTTTTCTACAACAGATTTCGTTTAGCTAGCGGGAAAAGAAGGAGGGAGTATACCTAGGATCTTTTCACCTTAAATCATATAACAGCCTCCCGTTGTCCTGGTTCCTGCAATATTACATTTGATATAATTGTCCCGGGAACAAACCTTTTACTATACCAAGTAAAAGTCGTACTCTTGTTCACCTGATTCACCATGAGAACAATTTGTTAAATGCGAATGTTGGGACTTCATGGACATTTACCATTTTGGGCTGGGAAAACATCTTTAACGAACTCGTGTGGTTACTATATACACATTATGCAAGATTTAGAAAGGGTTATAAAATTTAATATTGTTTCCAACAATTCAATAAACTGACGAAAATAATTAAGGAACTCCTTTTCCGTTTCTACTCATTGTTGAGGGATTTAAAAAAATTTCGTTTACTAAACATTATCAGTTCTCCAACCAGCGTATATGGACCATGGGGCCTGTATGAAGCTTTCGGTCAGAGTGTAAACACAATATTTTATAATTGGGTGTCGGGTACAGCCGATGAGAGACTTTAGGTTAAGTTATAGTTAATTTAGAAAATAAAGATACTTGACCTGATTAATAAAGCTTATTGATGATTTGTAGGTTTGGTTTTTTAACTTTTGTTTGAAAGTAACCTTTTCAGCCAATTTCCAAGTAAAGATGTCACAATGTCTCAGAGAGGCAGCTAGCAGCACTATCAACTGAGCTTAGATAAAGGTCTTTCACCTGAGGAGTGACATCCCAGATAGCAAAACAGAATTTTTTAATCTTATAAAATTTTGTAATCGCTTCGTAATTGTAAGAGTTCAACCTGCCAACAAAATTGTTGGCGAACCATTTCTGTTTAATTTTGTTAAAGAAATGCAGCGTTGTCGTTTTCGTTGCCTGGTGAAATAAAAGGAAAAAAAAAGGTCTTATTGCAAAAATTGGTTTGCATGGTCGATAATCTCGACCACAAGTATCCAACAAGTGCGAACTAAGGAATTGGAATAATTGGTAAACCAGTATATTGACAATCTTGAGTCTCTAATCAAAAAGAGATTGGACAGATTGCCTATAAGCTTTGTTTGCAATGATAGCTGTAAACCAACTTAAATCAAGTCGATGATATTTTAACCCTTCTTCCCGGTCCAATCCCCGCCCATCCTCGAAGCGGCCCCCTAATTCTCTCCTCCGAGATCTTGGGGCTTAGGTGCTCACCATCTGAACGGACCCGGCGCCTCTCTCCTCTATCCATACCCACCCTCCCCAATCGCCCCTTCACTCGAATATATTACTAGATTGCTCGGATTGCGCGATATGGTTGACTGTTATCGGACCCATTCTCTAAGAATACTTGCGGGCAATGCTTTGGGTGACGTATGGATTCTATATGTGTTGAATTGATTTTTTATTACTACCTAAACTATAATGTGCTTGCTCTTACTCTTGCTCACCTAACGAGAATCGTTGATTTTTCTATTGTAGAATCTGTCAGACTTAAATGCAGTAATTATATATTTCACTTATGTTTTTAATAGGCTGCCATAGCAATCTTTCACGGGTCAACACCCTGTTGCGATTAGGGTTACCCACTGCTTTACAGAACTTACGAAAATTGTAGCGGTATATACGTGTGTGTGGTTGCTTTATTTTGGTGTGTAGTGCTGCGGGGCTCGGTGGTGTGTAGTGGCCTGCCTGTTGTGGGTGCTAGCTAAGGGGGGGGGGGAGTGGGGTAATGAAATTCTAGAATTATGTAGGTTAGGGCTGGTGAGTGTGGGTGGAGTGGCAGGTTGTTGGTGGGTTGTTTTGTTGATTGTGTGATGTTGGGGCAGAGTTTTTGGGTTTGTGGGGGTAAAGATGATGCTATTGAGGCTGTGTTTCTTAGGCGGGAATGTAGGATGAATGGTAGGGGTAGTGGGTGGATAGGACCGTAAGGGAGGGGGGGCGTGTGGGTTGGGTAGTGATAGTGGCTGGGGGAATGGCAGTTGAGTTGTGAGTAGTTGAAAACGTTTCCGTGTTCGTTGTTTTTGGTTATGCAAAAGTTCCGGCTTTTCGTAGCGGGTCAGTTTCGTTTTTGTTTTCTGATAATAAAAAAACAATTATTTGTCTAAAAAAATAAAAAAAAAAAACTAAATAATCAGGTCCTGTTCTTATGTTGTTATAATAATCTTAATTTTATTAACTATCGTTGTGTATTTGAATATTAATTTAGTAATCAGTTAAATAAGCAAGCTTTTTAAAACTGACTATATATAATATGTACTTTTTATGTTCAAATAATACGTTTTAAAATAAAATAACTACGAGATTACGGAGAGGAAACGTGTAGTCGATCCACAAAGCGAAGAGCTGGGTCGGCCAGAACAGAAATACTGATAGCAGGAAAAGGCTGAACAGAAATATGAAAGAAATTTATTTACTGCCCTCTAGCCCACATAGCCCTCAGCGTGGTCTGGTGTCTATGGTCGCGTCTGGGCGGGGAATTTTTGATGGGAAATTTTTATGGGTGAGGGAGGCGTTAAGAGACGTGAATTTTTTACACCCGGCGGCCGGTACTCGAGGGAAAGGTGTTTGACACAGGAGCGTACCCCCCCCCCGAGTGGCCGGTTTAGTGAACTGTGTTGTCTGTTTTCTTCGTTTTTTTTTTTGTTTAAACTTGACGTTCGTAGTGATCGCGCAAGCCGAAGGAAAAATAAATGTTTCAAAATTGATTACAGGGAGCGTGTCATGTAAGTTTAGGGATAGGCTAAAAAAAACGGTTTTGTTATACTCAGTCTTTTGTTCCAGATTACATATTAATTATTAGCAATCTCCGCGCAAAAATTATATGCCTCGTTCTTCTTATTAAACATACACAACAAGAACCGTATGCCGTTGTGTAAATTTACTTTCCCTTCTGATCAAACTAATATAAAACCAATATATTTTGTTAATAAAAAAGAAATATTTAATCCAGCCGAACTATACCCTCTTTATGTTATCGTTCCGTCCGTGGACTGGGGTGTAGGGATTTCATTTTTTTAACTAAGGAAGATTTTAATGGTTCCTTAGAAACGGGTTATTATGGTGTTATTGTTTTAAGCTAGAACCTGGCTGAAGAAAACTATGTTTCTAAAATTTAGTAATAGCAAACAGTTAAGGATTCGTATTGATCAAGAGTTTGTGGTACTTGTGTGAAATAAAGCTTCCCGTACTTAGCAGACCAAGCAGAAAATACGTACAACAAGTTACCTAGAATTACTATTATAAAAGAAGTTTTTCAAACTTAGTGTTTGATTATGGTTAAAATAAGAGGCGGGCATTTCTATTAGATTTTCATCACTCAATGAAGTTACTTAACAATCCAACTTACTCAAGATCACCCGGGGCTCGAGTCCTTGTGACTTTTTTCTAACTTTACACCCAATTGCCATAACACGGTTGACTGGACATAGACTGGCCAAAAAGGGACTCAGGGAGGGCGGGACAGTGGGATAATATCTCATATGTTGACTACTTGTCATGACTTGATGCCAACTCCCTTTGTACGTATTTTAAAAAAAAAGTTGATGGCCACTCAGTGTCTAGATGATTATGTGGGGAGATTAGATTTAAAGAGTTGACGATATATACAAGGTTCTTGCCACCACAGCATGATTATTCCTGAATCGTTATACAATAATATTAGTCGATGAACATTGCATATCATATAGGATATCTTACATTTTTGTCTTTAAATTGGAAGAATAGCTAAATACAGGTATTTTGTCTCGGAGAGTGTTGGGATGTGAACTCAAGCCTTATTCATTACCAGTTGGAAGGTGCTTGTAACGCAAGTAATTCGGTTCATTTAATATTACGAGTGAACACTACTATAGAAGGGTCTTTACCAGTTAATAACAGATTCCTTTTTGGTAGGCCTGATAACATAAGTAATTTGTCTAGCCGGCTCTTATTCTAGGTCAAAGAACGAATAAACTATAGAACATAATTGTTTGGAGTGGTATTCCTGGAGTTGGAAACACTCTTACTTATGATGTATTATTTGGAAAATTGGCTTCACTAACACTCGTAGGCAGATGGAACATTTCTTATGTCTACTTATGAAAACAAGTTTGTGTGAACGGTGTTTATTTTAAAGTAATCATGGTAATTCGCATAATAAATACTGACGAAGTCTTATTTTTTGGAGTAAGTCTTCATTATTATTTTTTTTGTTTTTTAAAGATTCAATTGGAGGTATTGTGGTCTTCAAACTTTAAGAAAAAGGAAGCGTAGTAGGTATCACACTTCTTACAAAACAAAATTGAAGCCAATCTATCCAGTGCTACTGTTGAGTACCAACATCTGCTAACACGAACTGAAGATCATTCCTGTGCCCGTTTGAGTCTCGTCGTCTATATAGAAAATTTTATTCATTGGTAGTAATAGTGATTTTTAGCCAGCCCCACCCCTATTATGGGGCTGTGTTTGTTTAAAGAAGAGGGATGTGTTGGTTTTTTAAAGAAGGGAGGTGAAGTTTTTTTAAATTTCAATGAACACATAATGTAGGCGAATACGACTTATCAAAGAAATTAAAAAAATGAATTCGGCCTTCCAGATAGAGTTGTTGGCTTTCATCTGTTATGATCCACCAAAAAAACAGCTTTTATCATTAGCTACTGATGGCGCAGACAGAGTGCCCTTTGGAGTCTAGCGCCCTAGTTTATATCTCCTATAATAATGGCCTTGATGAGAAGCATGAATGGCGCCGACCAACAATTAGCATACGCTAGGCCGTTTTACGACTTTATAACTTTCACCCTAGCCGAGCCTGTACCTACTTATTAAGTCAGATTGACAAATATGGAAATAAGCGATTTGTCCATAAGTTTGTTAGCGTTTGTTAAACGATTTCTTATTCCTACCTTATTTGGATCGAGGAAGTTTCGTATGTTTACTATTTCGCGTAACAGATACACCAAGTTCATTCAATGAATCAATTTTTCAACCTGAAAAAAGAGGGATTCCCAAAATCTGTCCACAATACTGTTATTGCAGGCCATTACCATAGCTTTATAAGATTACAAAAGCTTTTTAATTATGATGATTTGTCTACAGAAAAGATAGCAACTAAAGTCTAGAACATGAACATGCCTGATGCTTTTGCTTCAAAGGTTACCAATTGTTATTTTTTTTATTTTTTAAATGATGGAATTTAGTAGTGAAGGTTAAGCGGTATTCTTCAAATAGAACAGTTATCTCTTACGCATATTACTGCTTACCTTAGTTTATGAGCGTAATTTCACGGAAGTTATTATCACAAGATGATGAAGATTAATAGAATATTATTTATACAAATTTTTGAAACCGCTTATGGTCAAACACGGGCTGGTGGTAAAAGGAATTTAGTATTCTTGGACATCCTAGCAAGCAGAATTTTACTTTTGCGAGAGGTGTGGTTGCTATTTGCTACTTGGTCACTGAGATATTCTATACCTAAAAATAAAAATATTTACGAGATTGTGCTTCCTCAAAGATACTACATGAATGCAGGAAGTCAATCAACCAGGGTATTGTAAATAAAAAACGGTATTGTAAAAACAAAAAAAGGATTTAGCCTAGAAACTTTGTTTGATGGGCCCAATTCAGCCAAAAATTGGTATTATACATGACAATTGAAGGTTGTTGATAAGAAACTATGCAAAAAAAGCACTTACTTAGTTTTTCTTTTGCTCTTGTGCAGTTTGTATAGATAATAATCCAGCAAAGAAAACTCACATCAACTGCACCGTAGGGAGATTGTGGTCTGAGTCTAGCCGATGTTACCCAAATGTAAACCTTTGATGGATAGACTTCACGTCAGTTTTACGCCTGGAGGAGCCATTATAAAGGAAATTAAGAATACTATCTTAACAATTAGTCTGGCGTTTGGCACATTTGTATAAGTGGGTTGATTTTATCCGATGTTGTGTCATATCAAACCTTGGTTACTCAAATCAGAATACTTATGAAGGTTTTTTGACTAGCTATGGTTATTAGCTATCGAATAGTGTTAGTTATATGACTATGGACACTGACTTTATAGTCGTTACGAATGAATGTGTTGAATTTTGCATAGTGATGCTGGATATATAAAACAAAAATCTTTCAAGGCTCCCTAACACCCAGCCACCAATGCGCGTCTAGGTTTTCTCGAGAGAAACGTTCGGGCAAAACTATAAAAAAATTGCGATTAGTTAGCATGACGATGAATAGTGTATGCCTAAGGGCTCCTGGTAGAACCTTTGGGGTGGCGCTTGTTGGTAGGCGTATTTTGTGTTGCATTGTCGGGGTAGTTTTAACGTCATCTTTTCGTAATAGAACCCTGAGAAAAATGATCTGAGTGTCTCATCGCTCTTTAAACTCTCTGTATGGACCCCCCAATTACAGATAACATTCCTTCCACAGATAATTAAAAATTTATCTAGTCATCCTCTAATCATTCGTATGATGAGTGTAACAACCCCTGACATTCTACCACACCGAAAATTTCCCTCAGAATATTTTCAATTTACACTTTTGTATTAATACTAGGGGACTAACCCGTACAGACGCGCTTTGAATAGTAGTGCTAACTACTTGTCGATCCTCGCTGCGCACATATAAAATTGTCACACACCCGAACTTCTGCAAATCGCTGTCATCTTTTGTGTTTGTACTCAGCGCCTGCTTGTTTTTAGTGGATTGACATATAATATATTAGATGAAACGAAAATAGTCGAGTCAACTGTACAAGTATTACAATAAAGTGTACCAAACAACAGGATCATGCATATAGAGATGTGTAGTTTTTATTTAATGAAGCAATTTTTTTTTGAACAATGCACCTTCGATATCGCCTCGTTCTGCTCATGAGTGTAAAGCATCATCCTTTATGTAAGCTATGTTTAACAAAAATTTCTAAAAGGCCTTTTCCTTATTGTACAGTCCTACGATACAAAAATTGCATTCTCTCAAAATGTCATGTCCAATTAAAAGTTACAGTAACTTAGTTCTGTTTTCCTAGTACTGTTTTATGTCTAAACAGGCCTAGATTATTTTACGTGTTTAGCAGAATCGCATATAAGCTATAGTGAGCGAGATACACTCAGATGAATATCCTACAAAATGATGTGTGCAATGATGTAGTCAGCATATATGCATTATTAATCATAAACAGTGTGTTAGAAAATTGTTGTAGGGATACTAAATTGGGCCAGTAGGGTGTGAGCAGTAATCGTTTTTATGTCTTGATAATTTTCAACTGTCCTTGCCATAAGCTGTTAATAAAATGATAGTACTGATGTGTAATCTTATCTTAGTGTGTCACGCTAACTCAAGACAATTTCGTAGAGAGATTAAATCACAGTGAATTCAATCACCCGCTCTCTCGCGCTCGCTCGCCCCCTCACTGGTGGCACACTTTCCTGTCGGTTATAAGTTCTTATATAGAGATCCAGATGTGTGTGTGTCGGTGTGTAATGCTTTTCGGCGCGCTCGCTCACGTCTCGCGTTATGTAGTTTTTTAACTCGTACATAATATACACGTTTCAAAAATGAGAAACTCGATCTTGCTGTCCGTGTACTATCTCGGTTTTGTAGATAGATGAGATTCACCATATTTTATAATTAATTGTCGCAAACCTTAATGTCTAAGAGGTTATGACAAAAGTGCGCAGTTAACAGAATAAGTCGCGGAAATGATTGTACGTTCAAAATTGAGAGTAGTTTTGAATTATTAAAAAGTAGTATACTTTGAACTTGAACAGACATGTTCACTGAAAGTAATAAAGAGAGATGTATCAGAACCACATACACTTGTAAGAGTTTTCTGAAAGTAGTCTATGTCCACGATGTTGTGCATAGTGAGTACGTGGAGAGTCACCTTCCCTTGTTTATATACCTGTGCCCGTATACTATCATCAGTGAAAAGATAGGAATAATTCCGCTGTATGTAATTTGGTCGCAGTTAGATGAGTCTTGACAGACTATAGATCAGCTGTTGTTTTTGTAGACTGCATGACTTGGTGTTGTGTGTGTGTGTGATGTGTGTGGTGTGTAAATAGCGCTCCACAACTGACCCCTAAACAGTACATGATAATATGTGAGACATCTCTAAAATTGAACATCGCATGAGATTCAGTGTTGTGATGCAGTGTATAAAATCTAATGTACAAGCTTAGAAGTCATAGTTCAATGGTATTCGAAAGACGCCATCGCGCTCTCGCGCTCTCTCCTCCCTACTCTCTAATCCTGCAGCAAAGCAACACTTACGAGCTCTTAACATTTTTAATCAGCTACAAATGACCATGTAGAATAGATTATTTATCTGTGCATTTTAGTATTGTTATTAATTTACTTCTGTCTAACTATATCAGCCTCATTCTTGTTCAGTGTCACTTGTTGATAACTAGTTTGTTAGTAAAGGCTTCCATGAAAATAGAGATGAGTTAAAAATAATGCGCGTGTGCCGCCAGTATCAAATACGATAATCAAGAACAGGTCAGAGTAATGTGCAGTCTAGTGATTTCCGAGAGTAGACTAAATCAGCTACGTCAAGACGGACACATGTTTCTATTATAAGAAGGACGGCTCTTGCAAGTTGTCTAAAATGTTGGTAAGGCAACATCTCCGTCAGTTCATAGTCTCGCATATGTTAGGAAATTTGGTCTGGATGTTTGGAACGCAGTTATGACATTATACTATGTATCAGATCAAAGATTTTCTCAAGCCTCTCTAGAGAAATATATTTTAATAAGTCATGTGTATAAATCATCTAAGACTATGTTTAGTGTCTGAGTTAAACAAGTACGTCTAAGAACCAGCTGATTTTAATGGCAAGGGGCGTGTACTGAAGTTATTGAGACAAGATGTCTTTGTGTGAGATCCTGAATCTCGCTGTTCGCTTCTAGCCTCTATACTAAAGTAATATTATTAATAAGTACGATCATTATAATATGTAAGGAAACTATATAGTGAACTGATCTCACTTGTCATATGTATCAAGACTAATACATCTCGTCTGTGATCGCTAGTACTCTCATACTACACTACTCACACACATATCAGAATCTCGCTCAACAATGTCATCTCTTATGTGTGCAATATATAGTATACACCACACAAATCACAACCCCATAAATGTCACAATACATGCATATATGCACTAAAATATTTAACCTAATACCCTCTAAATCATAATCACAATTCTGACCCCTCTGTCCACTCATAAATAAATATTCTCCATACGCACACAATGATATCACTAAAAATAATTTCACCTAGACCCTCCCTAGTAAACTGCCCCAACCCACTCAACTCCCCCCCCCCAAACCCACCCACCCCCCTCATACCCTAACCACCATCCCAACATCACACCCTACCCCCCCATATGCAAATCACACATATACACAACACGCTCACTCTCTCTGCCGTCGCTCCCCTCGTACGTCACATCTCATCTCCACACCCTACTACAGACTATCGTGTGTCACAGTGATCTCTGCGTCAACAAGAGATGCTCTCTCCACCACACATCTCTCCCTGTGACACTCGTGCAGAGAATCTAGATCATAACACTCACTCGCGCAGATCCTAAGATCTACCCCATAATAGCCTGTCTATAACACTCTACACCCATACATATCATCCAACTACACAGATCTCTTCACTGTACTTTAGACCTATCCATATACTCAAGTCAGTGTATGCGTCAACCTCTCAGACTTCATGAGATCAGTCTCACTCGAGTCTCCCAGTGATAAGTCTACTCTGTGACTCTGTGCGACATATACTCCACCTCTGTAATAAATCTGTGTCCTGTGTGTATATAGTGAAAACTACTATTATATATGCCACATCCTGTACCCATGTGTTCCTCCTCTCACTGTCATCTCTGACAACTACAATCTGTCTCTGTAGTAGACAAATCTAGTCTCCTCATAACCTAATAACTAAGATTCAGTCTTGTGCTCTTACCCACACTGTCTCTCCATCGACAACTCACCCCAAATAACACCATGACTCTCATGCCATCAAAAAAGAGATATGTACACCCACACCAACACCATACTCCTCCATATCCCTCTGTGTCCACTACTACTACGTGATACTCCAATCTCTACAGTCTGAATACACCACTGCTAACTGTGCATCAGTATACGTATCATCCTCCCCTCCCCTCAGTATCTATAACTATATAGAACAACTAACTCTTCCAAACTCACAGAAACCATATAATCACCCCTTCTTAGAGAGAGAGATATGAGATCTCTCTTCTCTTCTCCATTCCCTCCTTTACATAACATCCCTCTTCTCCCTCCCCCCCATATGTGTAGAGAGAGATCCATCTATAGGGTACTATTCTGACTAACTATATATATATGTATCCATAGTATGCACACAGAAGATATTGACGCACCCTACGTTCTACACCCCTAGGAGTCTCATTCTGCATGGGTCCAGCCGTAAGATCGCCGCAGCACTTGTGTCATCTGTGTAGCAGAGGCTCCACTATACGACAAGATTGTAGTAGTCCCATTGTCAACGCACATATCTCATCACCTCTGCCTACCTGAGTTTACCTCACAATCCCAACTGTGTCTAACGCCCTCCCCACACGTGTTATCACCACGGATGTCGTCCTGTATTGCAACGCAGTGACCGATCGACCTCCACACCACCACCACTCCCTCACTACCGCCACGCCTCACACGTGTCACACTATACTCTACCACGCTCTCTCGTGCATGTACTGATAGAGAGTATCACACGGCCAAATCATACCTACATAATATATTATCTCAATTAGAACTGTTTAAATACTCAAAAATCCTTCCTACTCACAGTTAAACTGAATTGAGAAAAATCTACGTGACACACACACACACTCTAACGCCTCATCATAACCTTCCTCATAATCATCAATATCATCCAACATAATAACAATGTTCTCATAGAGAATACCCACACATATATATACTCTCTCCATATATATTATATATCTCATATCTCGCCACACTCGTCAACTAGAACTCACTAGTATCACCAGAAATCAGTCTGCATACTCCAGAAACTCATCCATATCATATTATTAAGCATACACACTACGTACCCAATCTACGTCTCTCAGACATCTCACACACACTCAGTCATCACACTGCCTATCTTCCGCAAATCACACTACCCTCCCTCTCACACGCCTAACTCCTTGCCCCTCACTACACTCTACTCATGCTCATGCCGACACCACCCCTCCACCCCGACTCATAGTGTATTCACGCCCGCGCCACCTCCCAGATCAACTGTCCAATCATCCTCTCATTCTCTCCACTTCCTTATCCTATCATACTCCCATAAAATATTCACTCCAAACGTCTTCTCACTCTAACCTATAAACAGAGTCCAACCACTAATGACAAAAAACCTATCCTCAACAACACAAACTTACACCCTAAACAAGTGTGTTACTCATATCACACTCACATGCACCTACACACACAACCCACACACCACCCTCTCTCTCCTCTATTCACACAAACTCACAGCCTCGACACTTCCTCCTCACTCTATCATCCTTTCACCTCCAAATATAATCTCTCTCTAAAATACCTCTAACTAACAATAATAATATCAACCTGTCGTGTCTTACCAATCTCCACCATCCTCTCACACTCCACCTCAGCTAACAACTAATCTCCCATCTCCACTAATCTCTCACTCCACCAATCAGTCTCATGTAACTATCATAAATCCACATGTCACATCCACCACCCACCACTTCAATCCTACACTCAGATCTTGCCGCCCATACATCCACACTACTATAAGTAGACAAAAAACACCAACCCACTACCATCCCTTACCAAACCCCCATATCCTGTCACTTTACTCCTTCCCCCTCTCAACCCCTTACCCTACCACTCACACACACACCATACATATCATACACTTCTCCCACCTCTAACCACCTCACCAAAACACTCCCACTACACACCACACCCCCAACTGTACACAACAATACCACTCACCCACGCCTCAACGCAAACTCAAATCATCATACAGTAGACCCCCCACTCATACACCCATAACACCATCCTCTATTAAACTCTCGATACCAGAGTACACACACTACACTCACTCAAGATATACACAAACACATGCTCCACCACCTCTATATATCCTCCCCACTCCCAATCTCATATCACACAGATATATTCTTAAACTCATACACCTCCACATACCTGTGAGCATAGAAGATACCCACCCACCACACCTGCCCAATAACCACTGTGATATCAATCACTACTCATAAAATCATATACACTACCACTATATCTTCAGTCTCTACATACATATATGTCACTATAGAGAGTCAGATAGTTCCCATCCAAGAGAACATATCCCTCGCTCACATAACATCATCATCTATCACTTCCAAAATTATAAAAGTCATAAGAGTCCTATTATCACTCGAACTGAAGACAGAGTGAGATCTATATACGTAGAGATAATGCGTGCAGACTCGCACCACCTTGCCTCCCCACCCTCCACCTCCCACATCTCACACAATAGACAGACAAGTGAACACCAAGAAAGATAAAAATAAACATCATCCATCCACTTATGTCCCACCACGCCACACCCTACTCTCTAACTGTACATATATCCAATACCATACACCCTATCACCGACTCTTCCCACATCACACATCTAATGAAATAAACCTCCCATCTCATACCTTACTCCCGCACACTCCATTCTGCTCTAAATTGTGTCTACTTACACTCAAAAACCCCATAACCATACTTCCAAATGCCCAGTGAACCCCTCCACTCCACCTACCACATCTATGCAAGTCAGACACTACTTATCCTCCCTGATCTATCTGTACAAGATCACCCACATACATACCCTCACACCACCCACGTGCCCATCGTATCCACCACTGGTACATCCACTAATCTCACATCACATCACACATCCCACTCCCCCTCACCCAACTACCCACTCAAATACTAAAAACATCCTATAAGTATATAACATCATCACATATCGACATAAAATAGATCCTATGAGACTCCCTCCACATCTATGCCTCACACTAGTATCACTATAACACTCACTCCTATCTACTACGCCGACCTACTACCACACCCCCAAGATATATCCAGTATCCACCTCTCCCTACCCAATACACCTATGACAACCACATCCCCTAAAAACCATTCCCCTCCATCCCCTCAATCTACTCACTACATCTAAAACACCACAAAGAGTTATCATATCACACCATACTGTCTCTCATACTACAATATATATAATAATATACACAAGAATACTCTACTACTAGAGACTCTCACTCACTCTCAAGTATCAGATATAGAAAAATCTAAAATGATATAACACAAGAGATCTCTATATACATAGATATCTCACTTCATCAGAATGTGATATATATAGTACCTGAAATATACTACCTCACTATACAAGATAACATGATCACACAAAGACCATACCATAATGCAAATCACCTGTGTGTGTGTCATTCCATTCCATACCCACAAAATGACCTAATAGTGTGTGAGATAACATATCTCATATCACATCACATAGATCTCTCTATCTCTCTCTCATACTAACGTCTCACATACACTCATGTTCTACATAATAGATCAGATAGGACTAGACAGATCCACTCTACTACCACTGCTTGTCATGTGTTACCAATAGAGTCTCGCATAATCAGAGACCATCTCTAGTCATAGTGTGTAGATGAATGACTGAATATAATCCATAAGTAATATCGATACCATACAAACTCTCAAAGTGTATATGTTGTCTTGACCTCTGCAACCTCTTAACTTATCAAGTTTTGAGTGTACCTATAGAATCAGTCCACCTACACTGTGCTCATAACCATATAGACGCTATATCATATAACACTCCTCAAACCACACCTCACATCACACTCGTGTCTGCACAGACGTCTGTGTGTGATCCAATGTCACTACAACCTCCTGTACACATACTAGTCGAGAGTTCGCCAGACACCTCCCCCCGTGTGTCCACTGTGTCACTCGTCTCCTCTCCGCACACTTAAACATAATACACTCCCAAAACTCAACCTACCCCATAAATAACATCACTACTGAGATATCACCACTCATCACCACTCTATCACATCACTACTGTCGCACTCTCTTCTAGAGATCTGCCACAATCCCTATATCCACAAGACCCACCCAACTAACCCACTATCTCTGATCCCTCACCGTATCTACAAACTAGATATATAAAATGAACAGCACATTAGAAGATCAATGAAATCAAGAGTCGTGACAACAAGAATCTCAATACTTCCACAGAAAGTTCCTATGTGTTCAAAGTGGTGTCACCTATGATGAGATGTTCACTGACTCCTGCATGATCATAGTAATCTAGTACGTCAATGTGTCATGAACGTGTGTGTAAGCTGTCTGTTTACTGACACTGAAGAGCCGCCTCTCCCCGATGTTGCCATATCTCAGTGTGAATGTAAAATAGACTTACTCGCGCAGTAGTGTGCCAATTTACTGAGTGTGTGTTGATACGTACACACCTAGAATATGTCATACATGCGACAGAGATAGACATGTCAAGGATCCACTTTGTGTCTATACTTCTGTCCTGCCACTCATAAATATGACCGCGTGATACTGTGTGAAGATCCTCTCTCAATAGAAAAGCACAAGAGACCATCTGTGCACAGAGTATGTGCTTTGATTTAATTATAACAAAAGATAAATAATGTAGATAGTCACTGCTTACCACACAGAGTCAATCTCAAGCATTAGAGATCATCTCTATACAAATCACAATAGTCTATCTATCTCCATACGCGTCTTACGATGTCATATCGAATGTTGTGTTGACAATGAGCAGATCCCAGTTCACTCCTCTTCGGGCTTGTACCTCGAGAGTCATGACTCATACACGTACTAGTACACGATCATGCTCGTCCCTCACTCTCTATCACGATGTGTGTGGTATATCTCGCTCTCTCCTTCTCTCCTAATCAACTCATCATGTGCACTACTAGATCACGATGATATCATATGCTGTGTCTACATATAGTGCATACACGTCGTCTCTACTAGAATATACCTCATGTGTTAGAACTACAACTTACACCGTAGATAGATCACGTCTGTCTACTACTAAGCGATGAATCACCCTGCTCCATATAAGAGGTCGCTCGCGCAACACACATACACCGTACCATACATCTAAGCTTTGTATCTTGCCGATAACACGATAGAGTACACTCTTCATAGTGAGCTATTTGTAGGATATAACATTCTATCTTGATCCATTGAGTGTCCCCCTAGTCGCTACCTATCACCCTCCACAAGAGTCGTCAAGAAGGAGAGTACAGCATCAGTGCGTGTATGTACATCTGGTACGTGTGATAGCGGCAATCAATTGTGGAGTAGTCTCTGTCTAATAGGTAGTCTTAGAGTAGGCTGTACATCTGAGCGATGATAGAGCAGTGAGAGAGAGAGAGAGCTCTACTCGCAGTAAGATGTCGTGAAGCGGTGTGCATGTATAAGTTGCTGAGTATACGTAAGAGCGTACACTGATATGTGAGCTATAAGATAGCATGTGTATGTGTGTGTGAGCTACACAGATATAGCGCCGAAGATACCGTAGAATTATATAAAAATTACTCCATAAAAACTCCACATCCCAATACCCCCCACACTCCCCCCCCCAAAACGACCCCCCAAACTCCCACACCACCCCCCCCATGCCACGCCACCCCCCCCCCCCCCCCAACCCAACCCCCCCAAACACACCCCCCACCGACCCAAACTCCCCCCCCCCCGCGCCACCCCCCCCCCCCTAACCCCCCCCCCCCCCCCCCCCCCCACATAGACCCCGGCCCCCCCCCCCGGGCCCTTAGGTCACTTTTGAGAATCAACTTCGGGAGACGTGGAAACCCCCCCCCCCCCCCCCCCCCCCCCCCCCCCCCCCCCCCCCCCCCCCCCTGACCCCCCCCCCCCCCCCCCCCCCCCCCCCCCCCCCCCCCCCCCCCCCCCCAAATCCACCCCCCCCACCCCCCCCCCCGCCCGCCCCCCCCCCCACCCCCCCCCCCCCAATTCTATGTAAAACTACAGCAGCTGTGCCCGTCTCTGTCGGGTGAATATTCTATACAATAGGCAGCGGTATAATCATACATATGTGTCAATTAATAGGATAATAGTCTCTTGTTGTTTATGTGTCACTAAATGTATATGCGCTGCACTGTTCAAAAGCACAGCCGACAATCCTAGATTACTAATATTAATAGTAGTGTAGAATGTGTATGAGACCCAAGTATACCAAATGTGAATACTAACTTATGATTTAAAACATAATACCGTAGAGTGAGAACTAGTGCTAATTCTCTCAGTGTGAGATTAATATGCTATTTGGACGAACTGTAAAATATCGAACTGTCATCTAAATGTCAAAGTTAAAACAATTTGATTAAATTGAGATATAAAATATAGGTAAACTTTGGTACGGCAGATGGGATTTAGGTTTTGTAGTTATTTTCGTTTTTAGTTTTTCAGGTTTTGGTCTTTACAGTGTTTGGTTCGTATGTTATTGGGAGTTACCTATAAAATTTAAACTATTCTGCTTATTATTTTAGTACATTACACTATTGCAATGTCAATAACAACTAATAATAAATATTGTAATGAAAACATCTTGTGGGAAAATTGTTTCCACATTACAAACATAAAAAATCCTATTCAGACGCAAACTATCTTACCACTACCCTATACCAAACAGTACTTTTGAACTAATAACGATAGTTTCGTCACTGAACTACGACTACCTTTTTGAGCCGGCTTGTTACGATAAATGTAATATTCAATAGGTTGGGGAAACAGTGAAGCCAGTTTTGCTCTTGAGCACTAGTCACACCTGCATTACTGACCGTGTCAATTAGTGTTTTGTGATTATCTAATTCTCGTAATCATGTGAGGGGAGTGTTGGGATTTGATTGCCAGTAAAATGCGTTGTCTCTGTTCTGTCATAGATTAATTTTTAACGAGTTTCACCTCCTTTCTGAACAGTATTCAACTTAATTACAATTTCGGAATCTTTCCAGTGGAAGTATCATTTGTATAAACCATTGTGGGTTCATAACAAAGGGCTCTTAGTAAATGTGTTGAATGTAATATATTTGTTTCAAAAACTAATCGCCTGCACTGTTTGTTTTCTTGCTCACGGACAAAACAATCACAAGCGGACCTGCATAGTTGGTCTATCACAGTACTCAATACCAGTATCCCAGCCCTCCAATTATTAGGACGTCTAATATTGTTTTACTTTTCGCACGTTAGTTGTCATTTGTGGGGTGGTTTGGGTGTTTGCGTGTCTTCATTATTTATTTCTTAATTAATGTATATTTACTCACATATTATGGCGGAGGGGACCTGCCAATCCGAAAAAATGACAGATATTTACCGACTTTGATAAAAACATTTTCATAAAACATGAAGTTGAAATTGATGGCTCATCACCTTTTACTGAAAGTGCCAGTGAAAATGGACGTGGGGGGACCGTACGGAGGAGTGTACGTTGTTCTGTCTAGCTGTTAGTGTGTGGGTTGAAGTAAATTCTTGTTGGTAGTGACGGTGGATGAAGTACTGTCGGTGCACAGTGAGGTGGTTGAAGTTTGTGAAGGGGATGACGAGGACTGGCGCGAGTGGAGGGAGGAAGATGTAAGTATGCCAGAGTTTGCCTTACTTAATTCATACCGGTTTTTATCGCAACCTATGAATATGGATCTCGAACTCCCCATCTTGAATACTTTCAAAACTTGTTCTTCACAAACGAACTGACTTGATGCGATTACTGTAGAGACTAAATAGATGTTTGCGCAGCGTGAAAATTAACAAAATCCACGCCATAAAAGAACAAAAATACTATATGGTCATTATATTGGAGAAAATGTAACTCCTTCAGGAAATTGAAGGCGTTCGTTGGAGTCATTTTGAAATATGGAATTAAAAAATAAACAAAATTGACGTAATGACGCGAGTTATTTTTCAAACGATTGGTTCAGTTACCAACCTTTTTTTAAAGACGTTTTCCCAAAAAGACAGAGTTTTTCCAAAATTTTATGGGTGACTTCAGTTAAGGTTCTCCAAACTGTAGATCGCCAGCTAGACACAAACGGTCAAATAAGAGTTAAAAATGTGGTGTATTATCTTGACGGCAAGTTCAGGGAATTTTATTGTCCTTCACGCTTTGTAAAATGTGGACCAGAGAGCACTTTAGGATTTAAGGGCCGAGTCTCGTCTAAACTGTCTGATGCAGATAATCCAATTAAAGTGTTGAAAACTAACAAAATGACCATTTTAACAGGGATCGCCGTAGTGGATACATTTGCGGCTGTAGACCCCTTGCCTGTGCAAGATACAAACTGATTATGACCATGTGCCAGGTTTAGTTGGTGGGCAACGAGAGTGTCTTAAATTTGGTTAACTCTAAACTTGAGGAAAAGTTACGATAGTGTGAGGGGGACTACATGGTTTACAGCATCACGTCTACACTAGTGTGCAATTGGCAAATCGGGCTTTACTTAAAAACACATTCATCTAACCAGGCTTTATTGATTGAAGGAGAAGGGTGTTTCCCGCTTGTTATGATACACAAAAGAAGAAAATGAGAAATTGGAGAAATCATCGCGTTTTAAAAAATAACCATTTCTATCGTAGAATGGCATTGCCCTAAACGCCGATGTTTTAATACTATCAACACTGTACGGACAACAAGACGGAGGTTGTGAAAATAATAAATACGTATACGGAAGTCTTAGAAGAATACTGTTGGGAAAAACCATCGTGCGTCTGCTAAACTATAATTAGATTCATGGATTTAACGATGCAATCATATCGCCTCCTATATCTTTTCCATACTAAATATCGTGTCAAGTGGTGGAGCAACGTTTTATTTTCCTGGTTGTTAGAAGTGGGCTTGTGGTGAACTGTTTATACTTGTTTTAGTCCCATCAACCCGCTGGATGCGGAGCCGTCTAGGACAACGCCAGTTCCGCTAAGGAGCTCATCAAAACAAAACTGGTCGGCCGGTCACGAGAAATACAAACAAATGGGGGAGGACATGCGGACATGGGACCGTAGGCAATGAAACGCATTGATGGCAAATACTGCTTGTTCCGGACTTTCTGACAACCACAGAAAAACAATGGAATGTGCTGTTTGCACTAGCTGTTCGTTTAAGAATCACGAAATCGTTGTAGCTTGTTGTTGTTAGCACGTGCACTTCACGGTAATCAGGGGACTGTACACACTGGCGTGTGTTGTTTGAGCGATATATCTGTAGGTTTTAGGTGATTATATGGGGAGGGTGTGGGGGTGGGGGGTCACTGGGAGTGTTAGTGGGGGTGGTGATGTGTGGTGGCGAGTGGGGGGTGATGGTTAGGGTTGGATTTAGGATTATTCATGGATGGGTGTTGGGGTTCGACTAGTTAGTTTGTGTGGGGGTGGAGGAGTGGTGTTTTGTGGAGGTGGTGTGGATGGGGGGGGGGGGTGAGAGGGTGGGTAGGAGTTATTTTTTTGTGTGGGTGCTGTTGGGGTTTTGTTGGGTGGGGAGGGTGTGTGGTAGTTAGTGATGTTGATGATAGTGGGGTTTGAGGAGGGGGTAGGGATGGGGAAGGGGGTATTGGGAAAGGGTTGGGGTGGGGGTATTTAGTTGGGTGGGGTTAGTGCATTTGGTGGTTAGGGGGGGGGGGGACACATTGTGTTGGAGGGGTACATGTTTTGTTGTATTCGGGGCGGTTGGCTTTAATGAAGGGGGGTGTACCCTTAAGGGTTTGTGGGGGACTTTGTTTTTTTGGGTTTTTAATGTTAGTCTTGTATGTATTGTATTTAAACTTCATTTTTAGTTTTTGTGGTATAGGGATCTACTTGTGTTTAGTTGTGGGTGAAAAATTATTACTCTCATTAAAAAACCCTCCACTCGACACTTCCAAAATCCCACCCCCACCCCCCATAAACACACCTCTACCAACCAAAAAAAATCCCACAATCCCATCAACCCACACACAAACACTAACATACTCCACCAACAAATCACATATGTACCCCATCAGAACACTATCCAAACAAATACACATAACCACCACCTAACAACATAAACAACATAAATATCACCCAACATATCCACACAACCATACCACAACCACACTACCAAACATATACCACTCCAAAAAACAACCCCCCCCCTCCACCCCCCACACCCACCAACAATCCCACCACTTAACCACACCCAATTCACACCTCACAATCTCTCAATTCAAAATCCCCCGTTACTCAAAATATCCATGACAGCCAACCCCCCCACACCCCACACACCACACTCACCTCAATCATTCTTAACTCCATACCCTCAACTCCATAACACCTGTCGCACTTCCCCCAAAACCCTACCACCCCCTACCCTAACCATACCCCAATCCCCCCTAACACCAACATCATAACTCAAATTAAGTCACAAAATCACTTTCTCTCCTCCCCCCCCTCACCCCACCCCCCCCCCCCCCCCCCCCCCAAATACTATTCTCATACCCCCACACCACCTACACCCAACCTCCTCCCCCCCACCCAAACCCCCCCCCCCCCCCCCCACTCCCCCCCCCCATCTTTCTTATTCACAAACCATCAACACACACAAAATACCAAACCCACATCGCTCGCCAGCACACTCTCACCATGCTACTTGTAACGAAATAGTTATTTAGATGATACCTCGCTGCGCTCACTCTACCTTTAGTCGCCTCTAGCAGTATTTTTCAAGTTCTTCACTTGTTTACTATTCTCTCATTACTAATCGTCATATAAATTGATCAGTTGTCTTTATTACATATCGTCGTCTAAGATTAATGAACAAAAAAGTTCTGTAGTGTGCTTCTTTTTTTTCGAGGTGTCTTTGGAACGCAGAGATCGAATTTAGAACATCAAGCCAAAATAAAGGTTCTCCAACACTTACTACCAATTAGGTCCTTGAACCCAACCCAAATTTTGACAATTGTGTTACGTAAAATAGTGAGACTAATATGACAAAATATTAGCGTAGAACATCATACTCTCGAACACTACTAATTCAACATAATGACCCTCTTACAGTAGAAAGTGTACCTTGTTTAGTTTCATTTTTGACTGTACTGTATATTTAACGCATATGCGATAGTTGTGTTGAATTACGTGTGATATATAGATTTTCGATCATAATTATTAATGCTTCGATTGAATTGATTATATCTACGCTGATATATATGTAATATACGTGTTAATATCAATGTGTTGTTATATATATTGTGAGTTTTTTTTTAATGCTGTGTGAGATACTACAGTATATAATAGTATTACAGAAGTCTAGTTGTTGTCACATAATAGATGTGCATATGGAATAATTGCTGATGTTTGTGGAGATCTTCCATATGATTCACGTTGTGTTTACTCAGTACCCTCAATGTTACACAAACAATCAATCAATCTTTCTCTAAATAGTTGATAGGCCTATTATTTGATATATTTCAACTGACAAGGTTCATATTAATATTGTTTGTGGTTTGGAAATTAAAACTGTGAAAATTGATATCTTTGAATAAATGATTACTTTGTTACTAGTGATTAAGAACTGTCATAATGATAACAATAATAATATTACTACTGTTTATTACAGAGTCATTGACAATATAATTAGTAATAGGTATATTAATATGGAAATAAATAGCTGCGAAACAGTATCAAAATATGTTTATTACAATTCCTTCAAACGTATGCAATGAATTTAACTGAACTACATTCGCTTGTTTTCATTTGCATTACTCTAAACTTTTGTTTTGTCAAATTTAAGAGTAATTTTAGCTTAATGCCAATTTTACGTCTTTGTCAAATTTCTTTCTTCATTCTGTAGGTTTCTAAGGCAATGTTAATTGTATGAATTATAAAATAAATACTGTGCCAAAAACAAAAATATAAGTGTTTTTTGATATCTTGTGTACATTCCTTGAGTAAATATAGTGAATATTAAGTCATTGATAATTACTGTACTATTAACGATTGCAGATTTTAAATGGTCAAATATTATATAAATATAGCTATGAAGATGAACTGAATAGGCGTTGTCCTTCCTAGAACCTGTGTCCTTGTCTTCTAGGACAACAAATAAACACTACTCATTACTAGTAGGGACTTTTTAAATGAGATTCTGATGTGCTAAAAAGTCCAGTTGTTCGTTCCTTAAAATATTTGCACGAATCAAAACAGTTGCAGCCTAGTTGTGTGAATTTACTTTCATCTAACGCATTTTCTCAGTACCTATTTTCAAATTCAGTATTGTTCCTTAGAAATGTCAAAAGTTTCAATGTTTAACTAAGATAATGTAAAAAAGTAACATAATATATCAAATTTAGCTAACATTGCGAGTTTTAAAAGTATTAATTGCAATTATTAAAATTCAATATTTTCGTTTAGTAAACGTAAAAAGAAGTATTTGGTAGAAAACTTGAAGCCTAAAAAAACCTTTTTAAATACTAATCTGGTAAAATATTATTTCTTCAATATAAGAAACAATACAGAATAAAGAACTGCATATTTTAAAAAAATACGTCGATGTTTTGTGATCTTTGAATACTGTACAAGAAACAATTATAGTATTGCTTCTTCTAGCATACTACGTTTTGGAAGCAATACAATACAAATTAACGTCACACAACACAAACTGTATTACGATATAAGTAGGAAAGGCACATATATTATGTACATTTTGTTCTTTTACTGTGGTAGTTTCTCTTAATTGTCTTGTGTGACGGTTATTTATGTTGGAGATAATTTTCTGTAAGTTATATATTCTTGTCTTGATTATTCAACACTCCACAACCTAAAATACGGTGTGTACTGTACCTAGAACTTTTGGGAAAAATCACTCACAGGACCACAATAAGCGTGTATACAATGTTAGATAAACAACACGTGAAGATCAGGATGTTCTGAGATATACATAACGATAACTTGCATTTATTTTACTTACGTCTCTAACGTTCTACAAACAAAGTTAAGTACATGTAGTTCTTTATTTCTACTTTTAATATTGTTACGACTTTCTCGGGGCAAAAAAACGTGATTTGCAGACTTCTGCCCAGGTTACCGCTTTGTTAGTTTTAAATCGTTTGAGACCGTTTTTAAAAGAATTTGGAGAATATCCTGAAAGTCATCGAAGTTTGATTTGAAAGTGTATTTTGAGTTTGCCGGAAAATTAAACTGCTTACACAGCCTTGATCAACAAGGACATTCACCCCTGCCTTCTCCAGCCTGGACAAGGAATTACCGCTCACCGACAGATCTCTGCTGCTGTCTTGCCTTGCCTATTGGTCACCAATATTTCTCTAAGTGAAATAGCCTCCGATATTTGTCCTTCCTTTGGTCAAAGTGATAAAACACGACAAAGTTTGCTTGTTTTGAAGCTCTTGCAACTATAATAGCAAACTGGTGCCAGGGATGCCGGCGCCTCCACCAAATTTGTTACGTATTTCCCCGGGTAACTGACTTGTTTGGCTGTGAGGGGGGGGGTTAGGAAGGACACGACACTCGCCAAGAAAAAGAAATTTACCAGCCTTTATTTGGCAAAACCAAGCCAACAACAATACAAGACCGGTCAAACCACCCGCAAAACCCTAAACAAAGATGTACAAAACCACGTAAAACCCTGGCTGGTGGACCTCCCGGCACCTACTGCCGCCTCTCTCGGACCCTCCGCGACCCGCACCTCCTCAGCTCGCTCACACCTCTCCTCACTGTTCACACACAGACACTCCTTTAGCTGAAGCGTCTTGCAACATCAGCAACTGCTCCCCCCCCCCCACTGGCTTACTGGTCAGCAGACGAAGGGGATGGGCCCCATCTTCACAATATTATTGAAATTCCAATAGTAATAATGATTCCTTTTATTACAAAAACCCAAGTTAGAAATATTTTAAAGAACACTGCATTCACAACAGAAAATTTGTATGGTTACGAAATCCCTAACGAAATAAGTGAATCTGCTTTGCTATCGAGTATGGTTAAAAAAGTATGGTGACGATGGGTGTTGAAGGCCTATTTATCTTGAACTGTGGTAGACGTCATATTTATGTTCAGTAAGTACATAGCGTTAGCTGTAAGCGTTATAAAATATATTCTTATCGCTGTTTATACCCTTTTTTATACTTTTACTAATTATCTCTTGTCTAGGCATATTCCAAAGGAGAACACTCTTGAGTTCACGCAAAATACTTTTCAGATGTCGATCAATACGGTAAACACAAATTGCTTACCCCTTTGAAGATCATTTGCTTCTCTGCCAGTTCATCTGCATCGACTGCCCGGAGACAGGCCACGATGCCCTCAGGGCTAAGTGATTGGCAACCGAAAGCACGGGCCAGTTCCACACCAAAGTCGAGGATGGACTGCACGAAGTCCCAGGAGCACAGGGCAGAGCCGCTGTGAGATATCGCTTTGGAGAACAGCCCTGTAGGTAAGGGAAAGTATTAAATGTCAACGGGGCTTCGTTAATCCGGATTGTTATAATCCGAAATCTCGTAAATGTAAACACTAACTAGATGCTGAAAAAACACTAATTTTAACAATTAATGGTATAACTACAATGAAAGATAGAGAGTTAGCCCACTATGTTAATTAAAATTATTTTAGTATTTATAGGATTGAAAAATAAAGCCAAAACAAAGCCATGTCTACACGTTTTGAAATATTTTATTTTGTACTCAAGCTATTACCTTAATATTCTACTAAATTAATAGTACTATTGTATTCTTTAAAAATACTTTTGTATTTACTAATTTAATAATTTTGTTTTTGAAATTTGTTAATGATGGAGTATCATATGAATAAAACAAAGGTTATTGGACATTTGCCATCATTACGTGAAAATTACCAATCACGACGTTTCGATTTGGTAAAACCCAACCTTTTTCAAGTGCTGAACACTAAATTACATCTACACGTTATAAAACTACGTTCTTAAACTAATAAACTTATCTACATTAATATTATCTACATTTTAACCTAGATAATAGAACGGGGTACTATAAAATGTACTTCTACTAAATATAAAAATGTTAACAGTGTTCAATTCCTGGCGATCTTGGAGCGTACTTCTCTGACCACATCAGTCTGTGGATAGTTCATGTGAAGTGTAGTGTGAATGTTTTTGTCTTGTCCCCTTGTTTTTTTCACCTTGGGGGAACTTACGGCTGAGTGCACATCGCTACGCTATCAAATAAAAATCGCTACAAAATACATGATGGACTATAAACGATTATCACAATTTGTAGTTAAATATGTAAAATTAGCTTTGTATAACAGTGTAAAGTTGAACTTATTCCGATCAGTCATTGCTGAGAAAAAGTTGTTGTACAAAATCTACAACAACTTTTTTTCTAATGGACGAACAATTTTTATATTTTAGTATTACGTTACCAACACTATTAGCAATCACGTATTAAAGTTTCAAGACGATTCATGCACGGGTATTTATTCAGCGATTTTTTAAAGTCGAGATTTGGTTGAAAGGCTTGTAAAATCGTGTATTTTTTGTTCGGCACGCATTAAAAATATGCAAATGTTGCATGAAAAATTTTTGGTTTACATCAATAAACGCACAATGAAATTGTGAAAAGTTTGGTACAAGTCCCATTACCATAGCTTTATTAGTTTCGTTGTTATAGTCATCCAAACCCGAGTCTCCAAAGTTTTGTTACGGATAGTAGTAGACACTGCATTTGAATTGAATCATCCTCACTTCGTGCCTGGGACGCGTAGACGCCATCGTCACTGCGGGTCGTAAGACTTTATCATTTTGTAGTATTTGATTATTGTATTGTTTTATTCCTAATAATTGTTGTCTTTTCAGGTTAAAATGTAATTGTAATAGTTAATTAGATTGGATAGTAGTCTCAGTTCTTCCGAGTCACATATATAATTTTTTGTGCATGCTTAATGGTATTTTAAATTAATAGTCTTTTTCTGGTACCATATATTTATGATTAGTTAATGTAATCTCGTTTCATTCTGATTTGAATATTAATTTAACTGTGTTTTAACATTTTTTCGTTGATATCGTGACCTTGGCAGCGCCTAATTGGTTATATTAACTTACCCTGTTAAAATGTTTATATTTAGAAGAAGTTCATTTCGTTGTACCCCATTCAATGATCTAGGTTAAAATGTAGATAATATTAATGTAGATAAGTTTATTAGTTTAAGAACGTAGTTTTATAACATGTTTGTGTAGATGTAACTTAGTTTTTAGCACTTGAAAAAGGTTTGGGTTTTACCAAATCGAAACGTCGTGATTGGTAATTTTCATGTAATGATGGCAAATGTCCAACAACCTTTGTCTTCCTCATATTTTAATAATCACAAGTTTAATACGGTTTTAAAGTCATTTTCATTAAGTATATTTCATGTTTTAAAATCAAAGTTAAGAACAACATTAAAAAAAAAAAACACGTACAGCTGGACACTATCACGCCAGAATACATAGGCGGGAATGCGGAGCGCGGTTGGCTTGATTCCTGGTGACGTCTTGACGCAGTGCAGTCTTATTAGTGCAAACTTACACTTAATGTAAGCGTCCGGAAGCAAATAATGACGTACCTTTAGTCATTGGTGACAGATACAAAAGGTTGACAGCCCCTGCCCCCGAACTCCCGCCAAATATTGTTACCGAATTTGGGTCTCCTCCAAAGTTGACGATTTCACGTTGCACCCATCTCAAGGCAGCAACGGAATCCTTCATAGCGGCGTTGCCTTGGGCCTCTGGTGTGTTCATGTTCAGATAACCTGGACACATCATTCGGACGATCATTCGGTTGTTAACGTTAGTCGAACAATCAATCTTATATATAATAATAGTAGTAAGTTTTTCCACCAAAAACACACAATAATTTTCAATAGAACTTCTAGCTATCAACAATCAATCATGCGATAGCTAGCGACGGGATTGTTTGGCTGGTCAAAACAATCGATATATACTATCAATATATATATATATATATATATATATATATATATATATATATATATATATATATACACATATATATATATAGGT
Source organism: Stictocephala bisonia (assembly GCA_035578905.1). Lineage (NCBI taxonomy): Eukaryota > Metazoa > Arthropoda > Insecta > Hemiptera > Membracidae > Stictocephala > Stictocephala bisonia. The sequence continues at coordinate 4 of JAQJVL010005305.1, read as the reverse complement.
AGTA